>JAUCNO010000795.1:15514103-15537463 GCA_032353835.1 Enteromius viviparus | reverse complement strand
TGCAGTGGCATATTTTTGATAGTTTCTTGGAAAGTTACATTCAGTTTTATAAAGTTTCGTTCATTTTTATTGGCACAAAAATAATTCCATATAAAACTCACCTTAAGTAGACCACCCATGAAAGCTTATTTTAAATCCTTATTTTAAATCTTTCTTGGAAAAGGTGACACTTAAGCACAAAAAACTAAAACTAATCAAGGAAGACTTGTAGTAGCGTCTAGCAAGTCTGTTACATGATTGCTTGATTAAATTCATTCTTATCCAAAGACAATGCAACCTTGGTTTAAATTATTCACTTTATTGAATTGCTATTCACTGCACTGCAGAAAATGTAAAGTAACTACATTTTAAATGATAATAAATGTTTCTTTTTCAGTAAACATTCTTAAAAATAGTACAACTATACAGGTTTTCTTATTTTAGGGGAATAAATCTAATCACATTTAGATGGGTTTATAACAAGAAAACAATATGGCAGAGTAAAAACAATTAATAATTCAAGATGCATATTTTCTGAAACAATTTTAATTCACAAGTGAACTTATCTTGTTTCAAGGATGTTTACATAAATTCCAACAAACTGCTGATTAAGATTTTTTTTCAGTGTGTTTCAAAGCCTCTGGCTTGTGACCTCATTCTTTAACTACAAGGAAAAAGAGAGTAAGCATTACACAGATAAAAACCCACCGGCTGTAATGCCCTTCCAAAGGATTTTATAAACTAGGCTTAAGACCAAGACCACCAAAAGCTCAAAGGTAACAATGATGACACCATTTTCCAGCCTTCAACCAACACCTTGCACCCAGACAAGTAAAAGACATACTTGTGTAGTGTGTGGTATTATGTATTGAAATCCCCAATAGGTAATGGAAACCAAATGACAAAGAATTCATATTAATGCATTGCAAAAGTCAGCACTTAAACATAACATATGAAGGCAGATGACAAGGCCAAGGCACACATAACACATGGCCACAGCCAATATTTCACATTTTACCATTCTTCAAAATAAGCAAAGCAGCACACTTGCCATCTGGCCACCATAAGACACTGTTTAAAAAGAATGAAAATGGTCTTCATACCGTGTACTAGTGGTCTATCGCAAGCTGAATATCTTGTTGGAATAGTTTTTTAGGCTGACTTAGCTTTTGAGTTTTAAAAGTGTAAATTCCAACCATTTTTTTAACTAATCAGGAAGAAAATCTTGTTAGAATAACACTTTACTGTAAAATAAATGGATAATTTTACTAGCTGTCAGACAAATTAGCCTACTTGGCCTTTTTGGGGGAATTGCACCACATGGCAGTTTACAGCTTGAACTAACTGCCTTGTCATAAAAAGGTCAAATTATCTGATATTTTAAGAGACGTCCCTGTTTAAAAAACAGTATATGCTGGTTAGGCTTTTTGAAGCATGGCAACTGGTTTAAACTAGTCTTTACTTGATCACGAGTTGGTTTAAATTAGTCATGTGCTGATCCTTCACGAAACCGCTAGCTCCTGCTCAGGACCAGCTCATAACCAGCTCAGGAACATGCTTCAAAACATACCTAACCAGCATATGCCGTTTTTTTTCCAACAGAGTTGACTCTCAGTTAAATGATTTTCGTTTCATGTTTTTTGCATCTTTCTCAATGTCGCTATGACTTTGTTGGTTAACTACATGTCTTAAAAATGAAAGATCATCTTACCGGTGGTCCTGGTTCTCCTTTTTGTCCTGGTGCCCCAGCCAAGAGGGAGTACTGGGTTGGTTCAAGGTCAAAGGTTTGGAAACCATCCGTTGCTGCTGGGGTGACGGTCTCAAAAGAGCTTGGCTTGGAGGCCTCCTTTAATGTTGACATCTCCGACACTCTGGATGTGCTAGAAGGTTTAAGTTTTGTTGTGCCAGTGGTCTGGATATCCAGTTTGTTCTTCTGTTGGCCTGCTGGCGTGGAGGTGACAGCCATCCTATTCTCTTTTAGTATCTGGGGCTTTACAGTTGCTGTCATGAGGTTTCTCTTGTGACTGCTTTGTTGAGTTGGCTTTGGAGATATTTGTGATGTTCTACTTTTAAAGGAGGCCATGGCAGTTTGTGCTGTGGCCTGCAGGGGAAGCTGTAGTGTGGGCTGGGCTATCACCGGTGGCAATGTGCTTTGAACAGACAGTGATGTAATTAGAACAGAGGTGTTCAGGACTGGTGAGGTTCCATGATTTATGCTTACTTTGTCTTGTGTTAGTGAAAGATGTCTGCCGTTTACCTCTGTTACATCTGGGGTCTGAACGGTAACAGATATATTGGGATCCAGGGGTAATAACATTAAAAGAGGAGGGAGGTTTGGCCGATAAGTGTCAGCTTCCCTGCACTGTTTTTTAATGTACTTACAATAGTTGTGAGCTGCTTTAGCAGAGGGATGAATATCAAACTGACAGATGGCTCCTTCAAACTGCACCGAGTTCTGGCTCGTTTTTCCCAATCGAAAGGATCCCTCTGGATCCAGCGTTTCCTCATTTTTAAAATGCAAATTTGCAAGTACACTTGTCTTCCCACAAGAAGTATGTAACGTAACCCTTTGGGCCTGGATTTCCAAAGCCAGGTTGTGCCACTGACCATTGTGAACATCATAATCAAAATGTACAGTGTTTTTTTGGCCCAAGTAAACTAAGATTTGCCCAGGGATGAACTGCACCCCTAGCTGCAGTCTTTTCCTCTTTGTCACAACGGTGAAAAGGAAAGCATTGTTTATGCGATGCGAACATATGCTGAGGATGAGAGAGAACGCAGAGCCCAATGATGCCGGGACGACGGAGCTCACTGGGACGTCAATTCGTGCCCTCTGGGTTAGGATGACTCCTGATTTGAAGGGGATGACACCTTGAGGTATGGAGCGTGTCCCAGACGGTCGTTTCCCAACCAATCCCAGTCTTTGGAGCACATCCACATCTACAAAAAGGAAAACCACAAATTATTACCACAGTAATCACTACATGTAGGATTGGATTTAGGAGCAAAATGGATCTTGGACGGCTTGTAGCTGCTGCTCACACACCGAGTCACTGAGCTCATTACAGAAACAGATAATTAACAAAAGCATATGTAGAACATATGTGGCAAATTTAATGTTTCATCTGGGGTAATGCTTTAGTTTTCCATTAAATACTCTGATGATACTGTTATACTTAGAAAAATAACACTGTGTGGGCTTATGTGAGATTTATAGATTGATCACCTCTACTACAAATTCATTAGATCGTTAGAGGTCTGCAATAAATTAGGTCAAGTGAAGTGAGTGGGAGTATGTATCTCAAACGTCCCTGTAAGATTTACAAAACCACAAGCATGTTAGTCTGTACTGATTGTAGAAAACCTGTAAAACTGTAAAAAAATATATTCTTCTTAATCTACATTTTTATCTTGTTTACAAGTAAAAAAAAAAATGCAACATTCTTAAAACAAGATAAACGTACTTTCTGAGCAAAGCTGGGTAAAATAAAACCCTTTTCTTGTTATAGTTATTTTTACTGGCAACAATTTAAGCATAACTCTAACTATTTGTTGTATTTTTAAGTTAAAACATTGTGGTTAAGAAAAAAGTTTTGCTAACTGATATTTTTTACTGGAAATCAAGGCAATAACACTGATTATAAAAAGAAACATTCTTGGTTTAATTGTAATGACATGACCAGTTAAACAGCATCACAAAATATAATGCGTAAGGTGGCAGAAGAAACAGTTGATGCTTTTCTTCGGACTTTCACTTCTAAACAGCCAGTAATGAGTTTAGAATAAAAACAAATGAGAGTATGCATCACAAAACCAAATCTAACCCAAACACATATCAACTAAACAAAATCCAGCTTACAATTTGCAGTTATAAAATATACCCAGTGAGTACCAAATGAAAAGCACATGTAAATGGAATAATGTGCACAGACTTTCTTCTCTGTAAGCCCTGTATCACTTAACAGATGATGATCAGCAGATTGGAAGGGACTGTTGAAAGAATGTCTGCAGTAGTATTGTAAGCAAATCTAAACAGAGTCACTAACATATTGGCCACTTCATTACTGAGCATGTCAGAAAGATGTGACAGATCATCTCCTGACAAACAGCAGGAAAACAACTGCACTAGATTTAGAAAATTAATGATTTGAATCATTTTACATGAAATCCTGACACAAAACTCTAACAATAGCAACAATAAGTCCAACGACGCACCTCAACAAAACATATGATGAACATCCACTGGTTCTACTCACAAATCACAGTAAGGAGTGCTGTCTGAAAGAGTCATAAACAGCATGGAATAAACGTATTTAAAGCAGGGTTCAACGATAAGCATGACCTGCTGACCCTGGCGAGTTTAGGACCACTTGACGCAATTGATACTTGCCCTATAAGGTTACATTTGTTTTTATGCTTTGAAGACTTCAGTTTTTTATCTATTGCAAATTCTGATCATTTACAGTTGTTTTTGTCACCGTGGTAAAGTTTTTTTTAGCAAGCTAAAAAGGGTTTGGTGAAATTTCCAGAATCAGGAAACATCATTCAGAAGGGTTCAAAAACAACCCGGTCTCATAAGAAGTCATAACATTCAGACGAGGCAAGAAATCGTAGTTGGTTTGTACAACAACATAAGATCCAAACCTGAACATAGTCATAAAGTCCAACCCTTTATCAAAACTCTAGTCTCCCATAGACTGAAGGTGCTTTGAACCGCCCAAGAGGCCATATGACTGACAGGTATAGCAACCAGTCATGTTTCGTGTTGTGCCGCATCATGTTTTTCTAAATCGTACGTATTATGAGTTTGTACAAATGACCTACACCTAACCCGTCTCTTAACTTACCCGTCAGTGGGGTTTTTATGGGGTCGTACAAATTTGTACAAATTAGCCACCTAAAATACATACGAATTGGTCGTGAGACTGTGTGAATTTTTGCAAGTGTGTGTCTAAAAGTTTAAGGTTCAGAGTGCTTACTTATCATTTTGAATACGAATCATGCTGATCAGTTGCTCTTTACTTTCTTCATTCCAGTTGGACTTAGCCTTTGCAGTGTACTTACCGCTCATGTGAGTGGCTTAAAAAATGGGCTGCAGATTTGAATGCACTTGAGCAAAGGTGACAGATTTCACAGTTGAGTAATTTTGGAGTGTGCAATGAATGGGAATGCTAACACCTAGCTTTCTCCATGTACAGTATATTAATCCTCTTTGGTCAAGACGAAGACGTACTGTAAAAGTCAAAGTAAAGGAACTGTTACAGGCCTAAAAGGAAAGTTCATGCTACGCCTACTTCATCCACTCCACGACTACAAACACCACTCTCTCGTGCACACGCATATGACAGTTAGCATTTGTAAATATGGACCTTTTTTTTAAAAAAAAGATCTGTTTGCTTCAGGAGATCTTTATTATCTCCATGAACTGTGTGTGGCACTTCTTATGATGGAAAAACCAGGACATTTTTAATTGTGTTTGTCTGAAAGAAGAAAGTCATATATAGCAAAGGATGGATTGAGAGTGAGTAAATCATGGGGTAATTTTTCTTTTTGGGTGAAATATCCCTTTAATGCTCTGTAGAGTTAAAACTGTGAATGTATTAGAAATGGAACCGTAAAGTGTGTGGAGCAACTGAATCAGCATCAGTTCCAAGAACCAGGCTAATACCAACCAAAACTTCCTGTTGTCAGAACAAAATGTCAGTGGAAATTAGAACGTCTCATACTAGAAATCATATTTCACACTAAAGATAAGAGCAACGGCTAGTGAAGAGTTCCAGAAACTCTCCAGCAAAGATGACTTGATCATAATTCATGCAGTGGATACCCAGAGAAATCTGACAGCAGAGCAGGAATGTGCTATATGGACTGCCTCACATATGGTAAAAACATCAAACATACACTCAAGAACAAAGGCATCTTTCATGACTTGTTTCAAACATGACGGCTGTTGCACTTATTAATGTCTGACACAGAAGCACCATATGTTACATATACACGAAAGCGTTAGACTGAATGTGATGGATAATATGTACCTCCCACCACATAAATTCAGTACAGAGCAGATGTGGGAATTTGAGACAAACCTTGAATGAGAGCCAATACGTTTAGGCTACTTGATTGAAACAAAAAGCCAAAAAAGTGCACATGCTGGTCCTTCGTGTCATGCACAGCTACTCAATGCCTCAAAGCCTTATTTTAAGTGACAATTTTACATCACAAGAATAGACCACCAACATTACGTATGTCAGAAAATAAACACAGGATCTATCCAATATTAAAAAACGCTAAACATCTACGGTCAGACATCCAATCAGGCACAATGCCATTCAAATGTGGTTGGAATCAAATGCAAAACATATAGAATTGTGCAAACAATGGCTTCTGATTTACTACAGTAAAATAAACTCACTCAGACCAGTTATATTCTGTTGATCAAAAGCTGCTCCAATATGTCATCCGAATACTGTTACCTCTGGCAAATAAGGACCACACTGCTCCTAAAAATATAGTACCTTTAGCCTCTTTCACCTCTGACTCATGGAAAACTCCATTGGGTTGTAACATTAGAGGTCTATTTATCCAAGTCCTGTCAAGTATCCTCAAATTTTATTGCAAGGCAGTGTGAGGTCTTTGGACTTCAATGCACCCATGTGCTCATGTATAGTATATGACACAGATGTCAAGACCATGGTAAAACTGAACAGACGTTTTGAAGATGCACATTTCACATGCTGATCAAGCGCTGAAGTTCATGAATGAAAAATCTGACTTACCTGTAGACTGTGCTTGCGCAAACCTCAGACAGCACGTACAATAAAGAACCATGCAGAGAAAGACAGCTCTCCTGTGAAAAAACAAACAAACAAATAATTACATATACAAACTGAACAGATCATTTAGCTGACATTGAAGTGTGATTCTTGGAAACTTCATGATACAAGAAATAACATAACAGTAGATACAACTTAGTTACAAAGAATTTGACACATGTAAAATATTACTGGTTCTTAAGTGATTTCTTTTGATTCAACTTTCTGTAAAGTTAATTTTCAGCCATCACCCACAATTTTACACCACTGAAGAATTACCCAGACAATGTATTTGAAATAAAAACATATTTACATACCGTTCAAATGTTTGGGGATGGTACATTTATGCTTTTGAAAGAAATTACTTATCCACACTATGCCTGCATTTATTTCATGAAAAAATAAAGTAAAAATAGCAATATTGTGAAAAATAAAATAAAATAAAATAAAATAAAATAAAATAAAATAAAATAAAATTAAATAAAATTAAATAAAATTAACAATTTTCTATTTCAATACATTTTTAAATGTATAATTTATTTGAATAATTTAGTCATTACTCCAGTCTTCAGTCTCCAGTGTCTCAAAAAATCATTCTAACATGCTATTTGGTACTTAACAAACATTTATTATCAGTTTTGAAAACAGCTGTGCTGCTTTAAATGGTTTAGTAATTTTGTAAAAACCATTATAAATTATAAATAGGGATTGTTAAATAATCTGAAAGTTTAAAAGAACAGCTTTTATTAGAAATATTTTGAAACATTTTAAATGCATTGATGGTTACTTGTGGTCAATTCAATGTTTCCATGCTGAATAAAATAAATTAATTTAAACAAATCTTAGGGAAATTTCAAACCCAAGAAAGGTCAAGCCAAAGAACCAAAAAGCCTTTGCCACTTTTTTCTCTCAGCTACTGAAAGAAAACAAAGTGTTGGGATCACATTGTTCCATTCTACACTAAAGCATCACCGCATCCATCTAAATTACCAGTCTAGTCAGTGTCCAAAAGCAGCGCTCCATCTGCCTGTAGGCCCAGTAACACTTGGCAGCAGCAGCAGCCTTTACTGTAAAGCCCAAACAGCTGTTTCTGCTCAGTAGGCAGTCAAAGCTTATCATCTGCCTGGATGCCAAAGATTTGTGATGCTCCATATAGAAAGTGAGTGTTTCCTCTCAATATGCCAAAGCTGTGAAATTCAGAAAGCTTCATTCTAAGAGTTCTGAAATCAATTGAATGAATTAACACAGTAAAAAGGAGTGCAGTGATGTATGATCAAATCTAAAACCCTTAATTAAAGCACCTCAAAATACTTAGATTAGTGCTGAACAAACATGTGTTGATTCCTAAATTTATCAACATATGGTTCACCCAAACATTATTAGTTGCTTTCTTCTGTTAAACACAAAAGAGGAATGTTATAAGCAAAACAGTTAATTTTGCTATATTAACTAGTATTGGAGGGGAGGGGTAATATTAATAATTGTGCAAGGGTCAATAAAATTAAAAAATGTCTTGACGAGTGCAGATTTTCTTTCCTGTGATTATATATTTCCTATTGAAGCAGGAATCTGAGGTTAAAGTTGATCATTTAGTTGGTAAAAATACCCAATATCCTTTAGTTTACAGCTGATAAATATGATTTTATTCTTGCTTTTGCATACCAGAAGTGGTATTGAGAAAGGAGACATTATCATTCTAGAGAGGATTTGATAGGAGGACTTTCATAAGGCATAACTGCAAAAAGTTCAGTTTTATAACATTTAGGGCACACAGGCATGCCGAGGGTCTTAAAGCTAAAAGAAAATAAAACCTGAAATATTTTCTTGGAGTTTATATACTGAGGTAATTACTTATAATGAGAGTTGATCAATGATGCTAAGCAAAGGTCATACTAGATGACAATCTTAGCCTCTCCTCCATCACTCTGGTGTTCAGTTATGTATTCTTTTTCTGCCCCCATGTGCTGACAGTGTGGATGTCATTCGTGACCAGATATTGTGCTGTATGCTGTTTTACTTTAGTCAGCATTTTCAGTCATAGCCACAAGAACTATATGCTTGCGATGTTGCCCGCCTCCCACTCATATCCACTTTCATACAGTCCCACCACGGACTATGCTACAGTTCAGGGAGTGCAAGAGAGCGAGAGAGTACTAATCTAAACACATGATTTCACCCCTGTCACCCTTAACAAAGTTTACTACAACGGAAATTGTATCCGAATGCATTCAAGATTTGAAACAGCTGATTTTTCTATGCCATTTAGGCATGAGAAAAGACCAAACATGTATCTTGTGAAAAGTTTATAAGCTATATAGTATACTAACATAAAATATTAATATGTCAAAACTTTCATTCTGAAGTAATTTGATTTTGTTTTTAAGAAATTTCTGATGTTTTATTATAAAAATGTGAAAATGAAGAGCTGTGTGGGGCTGGTCATTCATTCCAGAAAGAGACTGCAGAAATATTAAAATAATTTTAGATTCTAAGATTCAAATTAAAAGTTAATTCAAAACAAATAAGCACAATTTTCTATTCTGGATTTATATACCTCTGGGGGGTCAATAAAGTTACACAAGTTTTCTGTGTTCCATTCATTCATCAAGTTTCCCCAAACTCCAGAATACACATCATAACGGACCTCCCTTCATGAGCTCTTTCTTCCTTATGTAACCAAGCTGACAGCCAAAAGGCTAATTTATGACCCATTTAACGTTTGTGTGAAATCTATCTATCTATTGTCATACTCACCCCCCGACACCAGCTGCTTTGAGTCTGGAGTTCGGGGCATTGTCCGGCTCCATCGCGCTTACTTCATTCTTCCTCGGGAGTGTTTGCTGCTGCAGTCAAGACATGACAGAGTTGCTGAATTACTTCCATATCACAATGTCCTTTAATAACCGCTGAAGTTCTTCATGCAACACTGTAGTACAATACTACATGCCGTAGTCTTTCCCAAGTGCCAAATATAATACTACTTTCCAAAGAGAGGAACCTGCGAAGCGCGATGCAGACTTCTCCATCTGACAGCAATAGATCCGATGATGCTGAAAACGGCAAAGTTAAGTCCAAAGCGGCACAGACATGGTTTGCCGAGGTGAAGTACAAGCGCTTAGACAAGGCGCTGACTAAATCTGAAGCACTTAGTAGGCATGCTGAAGATTTGAGACACTGGAAGCATATTTCCCTCTACCGCCCTCAACTGTCTTCTGAGAAAGGAACACTTCGCTCTGGAAACTAGAAGGGATTCAATGGAAGGTGTGTCTTTCCAAAAGGATTCCGTTTATTTTCACTTTCGTCAAAAATTATTAAAAAAAAGGGAAAGAAAATGAAAAAAAAAAAAAAAAAAGAACAGAAAAGGACGTCACACACGACGATTTAAATACAAAGCTGGTAATTTATCACAGATGTGGATCATGCTCCAACTTGCATGCTGATTTAGTCTTTTTTTCTTGTGAAATTATATCTTGTAAGGGTTATTTAGCTTTCAACACAAAGAAATAGGGCCGCAAATAATTATTTATTTATTTTTTGTTTGAACGTCTTAAAGACAAAGTCCTTTCATTCATTGCACAAAAAGGAAGTTTACAGTCAAAGCAGGACAACATGTTTTAAATCATCTTTAAACTCAAAAATAGACTTTTGTTTCAGTATTTATTGTGGTGGAATTCAGAACGTAATTCAAATATTTAAAATTGTACATTAATAAATTCCATATGTATATATATATATATAAAGACTGAATATATTTAAGCCATTATTGTTTCAGCAGTGGCAAAAGAAAACACATAATCCTTTTGTAACATGTTTTAGTAATGTTTCATTGTGGGAGTTAAAATTGTGTAATGTAATGTGATCAATACCACAGTGTTACTGTCACTGCTGAAAATGTGCTGTCACTACTGAAACATGAAGTTTTGTCAAAAAATACAGTACACTGAATTATCAGCTAAGATGTCATGATGTTTTTACAAATTGTGCCTGTGTTTATTGTTTTTTTTTTAAAAATTTTTTGCATTGTAAATATATGATTTGGGCAATTTTACACTGGTCCGTGCATCTAATACAAACCTACCTCAACTGACTTTTTTTTAAATTAATTTGCCCGAAAATATATTTAAGTTGCTGTTTCTGTTCTGTTCATAATCGCGGGGATACTGGAAAAAAGTCACATGAGAGAAGGCATTGTTATCATTGGCTGATTAGTTTATCACATTCATCACAAATCAGCACTCGCCAAAAAAAAAAAAATGTATATATATATATATATTACGGGGAATTCCCAAGAGATCGCCCAGCATAGCCCTGGAAACACATTACGGGCACCTGGAGCTCGTCAACCCGGGCCAATCGGTCATGGCATGAAAGATATAAAAGAGAGACGGAGACGCTACTCGTGGAGATTGATCTCCATACACACTGTGCTTAATGCTGTTTTTCCACCTTACGGGGCTCACAAACACCCCGGCTGCTAACTTTCACTTCCTGTCCACAGGCGTGCTCCTCCCTCGCCAGTATGGAGGATATCCTGCGACAACTCACGGAGGTTAGTGTTTGCCAGCAGTGCTGCTTTGATCGCCTCGCCGAACGGCAGGAGAGGCTGGAGGATCACCTAACAGAATTTCATTTCAGCGCTGCACAAACAGTCCCGCTACCCGATCCACAAACAACAGTAGGCCGCCTACTCCCTATGTTGATAGTCGATGATAACGTTGAGGCATTTTTAAAAATGTTTGAAGCCACTGCCCACACTGAAGGCTGGCCTCACAGCTTGTCTGCATCCCTGCTGGGCCCCCTCTTGACTGGCGAGGCTCCGCGAGCCTACTTTACCCTGCCGCCGAGACCGTAGATGATTATGGGGAGCTGAAACAGGAAATCCTCAGCCTCTCACCCACTGGCTGCTCAGCTCTTCCACAAATGAGAGGACAAGCCTCGCCCTCCTGTCCGCGCCCAAGCGACGGAACTGGTCCGACTAGCCGAGCACTGGCTGATGGCAGACTCACCCATGGCAGCACAAGTAATGGAACGGTTGGCGGTCATTCGAATGCTTTGATCCAGATCCATGCGCCAGGTCGTTTGCATAAGGGGCCCAAAGACCACCCAGCCCAGGACCTGATACAGGCGATTGAGCTGGCAAACGCAACCTATCACTGGGACATTGAGGAGCGAGAGTGTACCCTGCGGCCAGTACGCAGGCCCAAGTGCTCCTGGGGCGAGCCCATGCCCTCGGAACCGCCATTACCACCATGGACGTGGGTCGCTGGCTGCGTGCTACACCATAACACACCCCAGAGACAAAAGTGGGCATTCAAGGGGGGCAGCATCGGGCCATTCTAGACCCACCGCCTGATCACTTGCGTGTATGGCCACACCAGCCAGGTTCCTACTTTCCGCTTGAAGTTACGACAGGGCAAAGAGAGTTGGTCTATGCCGGTGGGAGTCCTAAAGCACCTCCCGGTTCCAGTTCTGTTGGGTCGCGACTGGCCAGGGTTCGAAGAAACCCTCGCCCACAACAGGCAGCCGGTACAGTCACGCTGACAACAGAGGGCGGTCCGGGGGTCCGGATCCAGGCCAGCCCTGATGACGTCTGACAGTCTAAGAGATGGTGAGTCTCCCTCTCGTGATACTAACCTCTTCTATGATGTATTCCAACAGGTCATGGGAGGGGACTTCATTCAGAAAGGCCCAAAAAGAAGATGACTGCCTGGAGCACTGCTGATGCCAAGTGCGAGTGCTGGAGGGCCAGGAGGTCCAGCCAGGCCCTCACCCTCTCCCACACAGAAAGTGGTAGAACACTTAAAGGAGATGTGGGAGAAGATCTACCGGGTCATGCCATTAGTCTGGGAACACCTGGTCCGCACCCAGCAAGCCCAACAATGCTACTACAATCGGGTGTAAAGCCGGGAGTTCCAGCAGGGAAGACCGTGTGATAGTCTTGGCCCCTACAGTCAAGTGCAAGTTTCTCACACTGTAGCAATTGCAATATACCGTGGAGGAAAGAATTGGGCTGGTCAACTACTGGGTCTGGCAGCTGGGCCACTGACATCAGACACAAATCTACCACATCAACCTTCTTAAAAGATGGGTAAGGAACCAGGACCAGGTAGCAACACTCACACTCCACGAACACACGGTTGATGACATGGATCCCAACTTGTTAGCCACCCAGAAGACTGAGCTGAGGCACCTGGTTGGTCAATTCCAGGATGTGTTCTCAGAAACCCCTGGCCACACCAACATTCTCCATCATGAGGTCCTCACCCCTTCCGGAGTAGTCGTACGGCAACGGCCCTATCGAGTCCCCAAGGCCCATCAGCAAGCTATAGAGGAGGAAGTGAAGAAGAAGCTGGGGGTAATTGAGCCATCCAGGGGTTCATGGTCCATCCCCATTGTCCTGGTCCCGAAGCCCAATGGCTCCCTCCAGTTCTGCAATGATTACCGACGCTTCAACGGCTTCCCCCTTCCCCCGAGTGGATGAACTCCTGGAGCACCTGGGGAGGGCCCGGTATATCACAACATTGGACCTTATAAAAGGGTATTGGCGAGTCCCTCTCTCTCCAGAAGCCAAACCAAAGACGGCCTTCTCTACACCTTCCGGCCACTGGCAATACCGGACCTCCCCTTCGGCCTGCGTGATTCTCCAGCCACCTTCCAGCGACTGATGGACGTCATTCTTCGGCCTCACCACAGTTATGCTGCCGCCTACATCAATGATGTCATCATCCACCTCTTCTGGGAATAATCTTCTCCATTTAGTGGTAATGACTTACACTGTGGTTCAGATGAGTCAAAGAACCTTAGAAAAATGCTTTGTAAATATTTCTGAACTATACTTTTTCTCAGCTGTTCTGGAATGTTGTTTGATTGTGGTATTGTGGGGTTAAAACTTTGTGGTGATGACCTGTCACTGATGAATTGGTTCAGTATGTGCTGTTTTAACTCTACGTGACAGGTTGCAGTCAAGCCCTACTGTGTTAATCTCCCAAATCCAATTACAAACTATAACCTGCCTGTTAAATCTTTTAAATCACTTGTTGGATTACAAAATGAGGAAACTGTATCAATAATGCAGATTTCAGCTGCCCTGGCTTACTGTGAATGTGAAACTGATGCATATTTGAGCTTTTTACTACTGTACCTGTCATACAAAGAACAGCATAAAGATCTCTGTAACTTTTTACTTTTTACAAGTTAGTTTTATTTGTATTATTCTCAAAAATACAGCAGCAATTGCCATTTTAAAAGAACTTCAGGTGCGGCTTGTAAAAAAAAAAAAACTGAACTTTGGTAAACACCATGCACAGTACCACCACAGAGCTAAAGCATCTGCCTGTGGTACAGCTGTACTCAACAAGTCCACTCCTGTTGAAGTATTTATTATTTCCACATATGTAAACAGGAAATTTGGAAAAAATTGTCTGCTTTCCCACTGAGGTAGATCTACAAAGGGCAGAATCCTAGCCCAGCAATGTTGTTATTATCTGAGTTGTAAATGTACCAGCTGTTGTAATTGACCTACTTCCGTAACTCCAGGATTTTTAGACTGCAAGTTGAAAATATTAATTACAAGTTTGATCTTCAATACAAAGAATCTTTTCACTCAGAGCATCATGTGTAATTTTTAACTTTCATCCCATGGATACTCTTACTACCATAAAACATATATCTTTTCCTCTCTTTTACAGACCTGATTAATGGACACTGGAAGCATACTGGCATAATGGACACTGGAAGATGTTAGTTGGATCAGAAGAGCCTATGAAGGGGCTGTTTGTCACAGGCATTTTAAGCGTTTGGGGCTGTAATGTATTTGCATAGATCCTACTTGTGAGAAGGTGTAATGTTGGGCCAAAATCAAAGGAAAGGATGTTAGTGTGAGGTCATTCTTCCTTTTGAGTCTCTTTCCTCTGAAATTTGGACCATAACTGACACAAAGATAAATGGTACATTGGTCATTTTTACAAATCCCGATCATGGAATTGCTGAAGTCCATTTAAACTGTCTTAACCATAACAAACACAAGGCATAAATGCATGACTTCAGCTACTTCACTCTGTTTTTATAGCTTGTACAACTATGGGAGGATTTAAACCTTAGAATGGGACTTTGTGATCACATATAAGCAGCTCAGTGCATTTTGTCATAAAAAAAAAAAAAAGATTAATTAGGTACTTTGGCCATATTATTATGTTAAAAAAAAAAAAAAAAGTAATTTAAAGTTCTATGTACTATACGCATCTTGTTATATTTCATGATTTCTTACTACAGTGCATTCTAGCAGTCCTTCCAGTCTAATGCACACATAAATGTTAAACCTTTACCGTGGTCTGTCAAAAAATGAGTCATAACTCTTCACAGAAAGATCAAGCAGCAGTAAATGAATTAAATGGAAAGAAGACTTTTTGGAAAATGTCAAAAAGCAGTGATGACCCATGAAATATTGTTGCAGGAAGAAAATGTTTCCATAGATGAATTCAAGCAAAGTCTATAAAAATGTCAACATTTTCAGAACATAAACAACTTCATAGATCAACCCGACTTTGTCTATAACAATCAGCTGGTTTTCTGACAGCCTAAAATTGTATTTGGGTCACACGTTGTATTAGGTGGCCTCAACTAAAACTAGGATTTAAAGACTTCATCATCAATTAAAGCCCAGCCATTTCAATATTTCTAATTACCTACTCACTCAGGCATAACTCAGATCCAACAAACAGACGAGGACATGGTATCTTTTTTCCAGCACATTGATCTGCAGCTAATTGGAATTCTTTGGCAGGAAATTCAATTTCAGATTAGCTGTCTAGTAGCTGGAAAGAAATTAAGCCCCCTCTATCAAAAATCACAGAGAAAAATCCATTATAGGACTTCCTGTTTTAGAGATTTTGAGTTACCAGCACTTGAACTCGTGCCAGTTAAACCATGCTGATAAATCTCACAGATAAAGCGCCTCGCTCATTTTCACCCAAACCAACCCTGAATCCTACCTCAGAGGTGTACTTTTCATTAGGCAACTGTCTAGTGCTACCACAGAAATATTCAATATAAAAACATTGCGTTTACAGAATAGGCAGCAATGGGTTACTTGGGAAACAAACAGGATATCATTGATCCCACTCGGGTTTAATAGGGTTTACTTGTTTTGTTCTAGTCTCTATTTACAGAAATATGAACTTGGCTGTATTTGATGCACTTGCCCATGAACATGCTCTGTGTATCAGATTTAGAAAGGTAAACCTCTAAGTGTTTCATCTTTTTGCAGAGCATATCCTGACTTATTTGGACATCGGTTACTTGGCAATGACCTGCCCTAAACAGCAAGTGTCTTGTTTGGATTTGGCTGCAGGGATATGCAGTTAACCACATGCCTTGAAAATGTTCACAGAACCCTTGTGAGACCTGCACTTGCTTCAGTCAGTATTTTAAACTGTGCATTTTAACAACATTGTAACACCAAGAGTGAAAAGAGCATTTAGATTTTGAAGAAATATATGCTGCTTCATACAGTCCGCAGAGGATTTTGACAGATGTTTGTGGTTGAAATATCACACATGCAGTAGGCCTATAGTATACTGGGTACTGCTTTTGGGCCTTTTTTAAACTTGAAAACTTAAGATCTACTAAAAAAGATGGATTTAGAACAACATGAGGATGAGCATGCTCATTTTTTGGGTGAATTATAACTTTAAAAAACATTAATGTAAACTTTAAAGTTTAAAAGTAATGAAAAATACAACAGAATGTTTACTGATGTAGAATTTAAATATTTTACACAAGTTACAAAAGTTTTACAAAAACTTTTCTTTTCCCCCTAATTAAATGAAGTATAACATCTGTCAGGCAGTGATGAATCTCTAAAGCTCACACTTGCATTGCAAGGATTATATTTAGAGTTGAAAATGAGCTTTGCAGGCTCTCTTGGAACGGTACTGTATGTCTAGCAGCATGAGATTCACAATTCGCAAAAACTAGATAAAACAAAAGACCTTCTACATGAGTCTAAGGCATCGAGTGAACTTATTAAGCAAACAGAGACTCTGGTGTCTGCTGTCTCAGCAAACAAAAACACATGCCAGCCGAAACTACACAAACACACCCTCCACACCAAGACTTTTAGTCTGTTACCATCAAAGAAATGCATTTATACAAGCTCACTCACCTTGCTTTTAAAACAACTGTCCATTGAAAATGGGTGGACCCACTTTCCATGTTCTTGCACATCACTACCTTGGAGAGGAATGATGCAAACAAATGTTTTAAAATACCGAAAGTCTTTCTGAACCACATTGCTTACAGCTTCCACCCAAATCATTTGGTACAGATGCACGAGGGGAAAAAAACATCTCAGTATTTTCTTTGAATTTGGTTTTTATATAGATATTCTTTAAACAGATGCAGTTTTTCCCACCAGACTTCATTTCTCATTTTTTTGTTTTTAAATATAATTGCAGGAGCGTTTTCCTTAAACTAGTAAAACCTTTGCATACCCATGAAGGCCATGGATGAACAGAGTGTACTGTCTCTTGGCACAGAAGTTGAAAAGGCTTTCTCTTCAAAGCAGATTAATTTTTTAAAGGCATTAGGATCAGAGCTTTAAATCCAGGAATGCTTTAGAAGTTGAGATCTTATTTCGTTGCTTTTAAACATAAAAAAAGAAACAATTTCTTTGCTTGTTGAGATAAATGAAACAATTTTTGACTTGACATTGTTAATTGGATTATTTATACTTAAGTGGCACATTGGATTTTTCGCATATCATTGCATATCACAGTCCTGAGAAGTCAAATGATATACGTGAATTCGTATATGACAGCAGAAGGTCATATACGAATTCACACCTTAATGACCACAGTTTCTACTAGCCAGACTTTTAAAGTGACAGCAGAAGGTCTGGAATCCATAGCAGCTTTCATTGGCCAAGGACTGATCAAAAATCGATGTCGATGTTCCTATATGATGGTGGGCAGTTAATCGAGAAAGTCATGCAAGATTCATGCAAAAATGGTGCTGTGAAAATCCAGTGCTTAGTTTAAGCTCTTATTGTCACAGTTGTAAACACAATGGCTTTCCTTAGGGGCTTTGTCATCACCATTGCTTCATTTCAAGAGAATTAAAGAATCCTATAGAATTCAGCCAATCAGATGACGACTTTAAAGCATTTCCCATTTTGTGTGCCTTATGCATCATTCATTGATGGTCTGTGAGCATAACATGTGAGCCTGAGACTAGGCTGGCATAGGCACTAATCAGTGTATTATTGTGAAAATGTTCAGACATAAACGGATTTTATTTTTTTCTATTATGCATTATTCCATCATAGGAAAAATGCCATTAGAGCTTATCCATCCCGCAGCTAAAGACATGATATGGTACTTAAGATAAAGATAAATTGAAAAGGAACTTCCAGAAAAAACAAAAAGGATATGCTGGTGTTTCTTGCTGGCACAGCTACAACCCCAGCAGAAATGACTTCTGTGAAAAGCTTTGATCAAAGATTTTCCAAATGTCCCTGCTGATGGACCAATGTCATGGCATTATAACATGAATGTCTTGTTTAGTTGTCTATGAATCAAGGCATTGTACTCAAGATTTCAACCAAAGTCTCCAGCATGCTTATGAGTTATAAACTCATTAAGCATTTTCATTGACATAAACTTTATTTCAGTTAAGGGTGAGATCATGCAAAATAGTGAAAATGTGTGTATTTCATCTGAAAAAATGAATATGAATATTTGTCCCAAAAATGACACTTTTTTGCATTTTGTAAAGTCAGCTTTGATGTATGTGGGTCAGGGGGGGGGGAAGCACATGAAACAAATAATATCTCTGAAGTATTACAAGTTATTTTTACATCCAAAAGTGGTTTTCATTATCTTTTTATCTCATCATTAATGAATACAACATACATGATCAACAGGTCTGACAATTAATTCCCTGAATATATTTTGAATGTGTCAAAATAACATCTGGTAACTAAAGGTCTGTTCGTATCTTTTAAACCAGAAGCAACAGGAAATACATTTTTTTCAGAGCTCAT
Source organism: Enteromius viviparus (assembly GCA_032353835.1). Lineage (NCBI taxonomy): Eukaryota > Metazoa > Chordata > Actinopteri > Cypriniformes > Cyprinidae > Enteromius > Enteromius viviparus. The sequence continues at coordinate 15,518,632 of JAUCNO010000795.1, read as the reverse complement.
TTTACATATTATCCAAAACAAAGGTGGTTCTCAAATTTCCCTGAACCAAAATGAACATCTCACCTTCCAGATGCACGGACAATTCACAAACTTCAAAGACATGAGTTGGAGAATCTGTTGGCTTGTGTCGAAAAGACCCGGTCAAGAGCCCAAGCAAATATTTCTCTAAAGTTTTGCCTCCACTGTTTAAACTCCCAAATAGATGAATCACCGAATAAAGCAATTCATTTAGAATTATTGGAAGCCACCCACATGCTGGCCACAAAGTTTTTCCCTCTGTCCTGCACTGAAGACATCAGGCTTATTTACTGTGCATCCTGCCAGAAGTTTGAGTTGCAAAGCACTAGTTAATTGATGATACATCTCAGTTTACAAGAGCGGCTGGTGTGTTAGATTGGAGCTCCTGCTGTATGTTTGCCATCAGTGCGGTGCTGATGTAGTTCCCCTCCAGGCTGAGATTCTCGAGGGAACGTTTCCCTCCAGAGCAAAGAGCCTCCAGGAGATAATGTCCTCCAACCTCACCGAAACCATTATTATCCAAGTCTGCCTTCCTCAGGGTCTTATTTGATCTCAGTGCCTCAGCAAACAGCTTGATACCATTGTCCCCAAGGTTGCTTTCATCTAAGATGATGTGTGTCAGGGTAGTGTTCACTTTCAGACTTTCAAACAAGACTGTCCAAGCATCCGTGTCTGAACATGATGTCTGTGCCAGGCCCAGATACTGAAGGTGGGAATGATACCTCATAAAAGTGGCCAGCACCCTCAGGCCATCGCTGCCAATGCCGTTTCCACCTAGATCTAACTCTTTGATCACAATGCTAATTGGAGAGAAGTGGATTGGTTCAGATTTTCCATGCAGCAATGCTGTTTTATCTTGAAGTTCAGCCAATCCACTAAGAAGAGTTTGCACTCCAAGATCGCCAAGCTGGTTTCCAAACAATCTACAGAAGAAAGAAAATTACCTTCATTATTCATAATGATTTATAGCTACCTTCAAGAGTTTCTTTATTTGAGCAGTTTTGAAAAGTCAGCTTATTTTTGGATATATTTAGAAGGTCTGCGGGAAACGTACAGTAGTTCTTTGATCTGTGGTTTGGCTTGCAGAAGGTCAAGTAAAACATTGACTCCAGGGGGTCCGATTTGGTTCAGATTAAGGTTAATCACTGTGACTTCGGATGGGCTTCTCTTCAGCGCCATTGCCAAACTCTTCAGCAGTTCATCAGTCAGACCTGTGTTTCTTAGTATTAGCTGATCCACTTCATCGGAATTGCTCAGGACTTCTCCCATGGCATCCATCTAGAGCAGAGACACCAGATTCTACTAATTATATTTTATTTACAAAAATGATTTTTGTATTAGTATTTCTTAATGAAACTTGTTAAGAAAAACGGAAAATGTCAATAAATTCTCCATTTAAAACTATAATTGTCATGTATTTATTAATGTGGTACTCTAAATCCTTACTATCCGAACGCCACTCAAATCAAATTCAAACACAAATCAAACTGTGGCCATTTTCTCCCTTGTGTGAAATCATGCAACGTACTTTTCTTAGTTGCTTATGATATAGCTGTATCATATTCTGCCTATTCAAATCATATTTTGTAGGCATTTTAGCACCTAATTGTTAGAGTTAAGATGACCTGTTTTTGTAAATCTTGCTCCTCAGATGTGGCATCCTCTGGACCTTTGTAAAAAAGTAGAGAGAATGTCTTAGCTCATGACTTTTAGATACCGCTGTATACATACTAAAAAGCTAGATACATACTACAAAGCTTGATCTTATCACTTATACCAACCTTGCTTGTTCATTTTAGGTTTCATTGCTTCTGTAAAACTGCTGTCACTTTCCTCACTAAGTTCTACCTCTGATGCCGAGCTATTGGCAGGGAGTCCTGATGTGATCCGCTGTTTGATCTTATTCCTCTCAGACTCTAGATGATGATACAAAATACATATCTGTTTGACTGTTCATCATATGTCTAATTTTTATAACATTACAAATCAGGTTTGAGAAATGGGAATAAGATGTCTGTATTTGGTACCCTCCATAAAAATGTTTTGGGATTTTTTAAATGTTATTTTATCTGTTAAATTTGTGCAGCAGTTGTTTTTGTACTGCTTTTAGGCTTATTTATTTTGAACAATCTTGCCTTTTGGATTGTTTCTATCAAGTTTCAAATATCAAAAGAAAATAAATTACATTTTATTTATAAAGTGCAAATTCCTACATTTATTAATACATTTTAATTAATACATTTATTAATTATTGTGCTAACTTTTGCCATACTGCATAGCACACAAGGAGTATTCTGATCATTAATATAAAGGAATCATTACTAAAAAAAATAATAAAAAAAAATTAGAAGTTCAGATCTTGATGCAAAAGTGATTTTTCTTTGTGGCTCTTGTCCCAATTTGAGAAGCCCATAGGTAGAGTAATGGGACCAATTCTCATGGCCTTAAACCTTCACATACTAACTTCTGTATATGTTTGAATTAGCAACTACTTTTTGTCATAACCTTTATGGTAAAATGATTGACTCCCACTAAATCAGGCTAAAAGCCTCAGGGGAAACCCTGTCTGTGAGCAATGAGCCGCAGTTCTTGACTCACTGTTTACTTTGAACCACCTCTGTTGGTCTAGGCCTGATTCCAGACCAGTGCTCATTTCAACACATTCTTCATAGAAGTCCCTCAGTCTTCCCCTGTTGCTGCTTTTTCCATTCAATTTCGAAGCATCCATCGTTTTCTCGCCATCGTGCTTAGTAAAGGTTTTTCCTTCCTGCAATGAATCTTGAGAAATGCAACTGTCCTGATAGTGCTGTCTATAAAATAAAATACAACCTAGTGATTTACAACAAAGCTTTCGTGAGACAGCTTCAAAGTTTTGCGTTGCACTGGCAAGTGACTCCATCCAATGGCCTTGTCTGCTCATAGGCACAATAAAGAGTGAAAAACCACATTGCTGGAAAAGATTTGCACTTACCTGGCACTTTAGTTTTATTTTTGGTCACTGAACTCTTCTTGTCTGGCGCATGTTCTTTTGCTGATGTTTGCAGTTGTTCTTTAGTGTTGGAAGGTGATTTATTTTCCTTTTTATGCACTTGAAATTCTTCTAAACTTTTGCCCTCTCCTTGCTGGCTGCGTGGCCCTTGATGGCGTTTGTGACGTTTTCTTTCTTTTGCGCTGCCATTCACGTCTTCACTGTCTGTTGATAAAGCACCTCTATCTTTAGAGAGTTTTCGTGAGTTCTGCACTGATCTTTCCATTCCAAGAGGGACGAACAAAGGGGAAGAAGGGCACGACTCAATAACACCTGCACGGAAGGCATGATTACCATGAGGCATTGGGGAAATAATGATTGTTACTTTGAAGAATGCCAGTGGGAAAGCCTAACAGCAGTAGCATTAACACCAACCTTCATTAGGATTGATGGCTTGTTGCAAGGCTGGAGCTGGACTATTGATCGCCGGGGTGCCAATACCATGCCTTGAATTCACACATCTGAAAAAAGATAAAAGATTTACTGTGATGACCTGTCATTTGGCCTCGAGAAGAAACCTCTGCTTAAAATCTTGTCTTGATGTCATCATATCTCACTTGTAGCAGGGTTTTCCTCCGTTTAGACGGGTCAGTCTGAAGCAGCTCCTGCGGCCTTGCTGAAATCCAGGGGTGTATCTGTACTCACAGCAGGAACTGATCCTGGCTGCTATGATGCCATTCACAAAGATAGTAGCACTGAAAGGGAATCCCAGGTGCCTCTGGGATGTGAACTGAAATTGCTCTGTTGGGGAATGGTATTGTATTATTGATTTATTTTAACTTTTTAATATGTATATATTTTATTATATTTAACATTTTTATTCATTAATTCGTTTAACAATTTATTTTCATTCATTTATTCATTCATTCAACATTTCATTAATTTATTTATTTATTCAATGTTTTATTAATTTTAACATTTTATTTATTTGAATTTTAAAATGTATTTAACTACATTATTTATTTCACCTTTACTTAACTTGTTATTATATTGTTTTTATTTTAGTAATAAATTGATTGGGAGTTCAGCCAGTGCTGTAGTGGTCTCATTCGGAGTAATCGCAGCGGCATTACAGCGGCTGCAGATGCCATATACCCCAGGAGCCTCTGAAAGTGTTTCAGTGGCACCACTCTCCTGCCTTTGAGGGAACTCAGGCAGGCCAGCACTGACTGAGCGCGTTCCTCAGTGAGGCGCGCTGTCATACTCACTGAGTCTAACTCCACACCAAAAAAATAGATTCTCTGCACTGGACAGAGTTTTCTCTTTTTCCAGTTGACCTGAAGCCCCGGCCGGCTGAGGTGCTGAAGCACCAGCTTCCTGTAAACGCACAACTGCTCTCGCGAATGGGCCATGATGAGCCAGTTGTCGAGGTATTGAGGATCTAGACGCCCACTTCCCTTAATGAAGAAAACGTCTCAGGTTATGTATATAACCCTGTTCCTTGAAGGAACGAGACGCTGCGTCGACGAGACGCTATGGGAAC
>JAUCNO010000795.1:15488932-15514003 GCA_032353835.1 Enteromius viviparus | reverse complement strand
ATGACGTCCCAACTCATCATTGGCTGATTCTACACACTATTCAGAGCCGTCACGCTGAGGGCGTTCCCATAGCGTCTTGTCGACGCAGCTCGAGTTCCTGAAAAGGAACTGAAGAAACAGTCAAACAGTCGAAAAATCGTAACATGGAAGCAAGCGTCCTTCAGGTCGACCGCTGTGAACCAATCTTGGAATTGAGCGCATTTGATGATGCGCCTCTGCGTTTACATTCTGAACAGAACTCGCAGGTCCAAGATGGGACTAAGGCTTCCACCTTTCCCTGTCACAATGAAGTAAGGTCTGAAAAACCCTGCCTTCATCTTGGAGGGACCGGCTCCATTGCATCCTTTGCCAGGAGGACAGCAATCTCCTTGCGCAGTACAGAGGTGTCTCGGGCTGCCACCACAGTCTCGAGCATGCCACTAAACCTGGGACTATGCCGGGGCGAACTGAATTGCATAGCCGAACTGGATTTTCCAGAGAAGCCACTTTGACAGGCTGGAAAGCGCGGCCCACGCCTCCAGTCTCGTCGATAATGGAACCATTGGAGGCACCAGTCTGCCTGAAGGTGTGCAGCGGTGAGCAGGGCAGCTGAGTTGAACAGTGGCTTTTCCGTACTGACTCGACACAGTGCCACTGCCCGTGTCCCCAGAGGGAATGGCCGAAAGGCCTGTGGCGGAACGAAAACAAAAGGAACCCAAAGATTCTCCACCTGGCCCTCCTCGGGTGGAGGGAGGGTTGCGGTCACCGCCTCCCAAGACACAGTCTTTCGCCCGTCTCTGGGTCGCTTAGCCGTCTTGTTGGAGGGCTTAGCACCAGCTGGAGATGGGGACGGCGCCACCCCCCTGCGTGGGGCCCTATGCTGTTGCCTCGACATTGTCTCGGCACTCAGTGGGGCTGCTGATGCGGTACGGGAGCACCCTCGGCGACAAGCAGACCGAGGTTGTCCCTGCGGCGGACGGGTGGCAGCTAGAGGGTCACGCCGGGGCAGGATGTGCTGAATAGCCTCAGTCTGCTTTTGCACTCTGGAGTACAGCTGTGCAAAGCTCTCCACAGTGTCGCAGAAAAGGCCAGCCTGAGTGATCGGGCATCCAGAAAGTTTCTCGGTGTCCTTCATCTCAGTCAGGCTAAGCCATAAATAGCGCTCTTGAGCCACTAGTGCAGACATCGCCTTCCCGAGGGACCGCTCTGTGACCTTTGTCGCCCGGAGGGCGAGATCTGTCGCAGAGCGCAGCCCCTGAGAACCACGGCCTGACCCCAGAAACCAAACATCCAGCCGAGAGTGCTCAGGGCTAGGAGGTTTTGACACCTCCAGCCTGATGCTCTCGGCTGTCCGAGCGAGTCAGACTCGGCTCGGGCTGCAGCACCTCACCAGATGAAAACCCATCCCCGACGCTGTGATCGAATTTACGATCCCCTAACGGTCCACCGAATTAAATGTGAGGACCACCTGCAGACGGCTCAGACAAATCACCGGCAAACTGCACGGGGTAGTCTTTGCGAGAGATGTAAGAAGCCCGTGAGGACGCACCTGGCACTTATCAGAGCGAATCAGGGCTCTCAAGTAACGACCTCAGTCTGTCGTCACGACATAATGTCATAGTGACTGACAGACAGGGAACAGTTACTTAGTTACTTTAACTTTTACTTAGTTTGTGTGGCCACACTTTAGATTTTTTTAAAATAAAGATTAGATAAAAAGAGTTTAAAAAAAATATTGTCAGTAGATCTCAAGCAGCTTAGCAGGATAATGAGCTTTACCTCCAGGTTGGACAAATCCTTTAAACACACAGATGTTCTCTCCTCCACAGATCTGTTGAAGCACTTTCATCTCATCTTGAGTGCTGCCAGGAAACCCCTGCCCAAGGTACACCATTGTCACAGTCACATTTGACTTCTTGGACTCTTTCTGTGCTTTGAGGTAACTCTAGAAGACAGAAGTCATAATTCTTTACATGCAACTCTTTCAGAAACCATTTAGGTGACAAAGAAGGCACATTTATAACAAATATGGCAGTACAGATGCTCTAAAACTTTATTTTTTCCAGGCATAGAGACTATCAGTCAGAGAGACCAAGTAAAACGTATAACTCAACACTTCAGACTGCTTCAAAGCTTCAGTGTAATCTGTCAACAGAGTCAGAGCCTACTTGCCTGCTTGCTGCTGAAGTCAGGAGCTCTCTGTGAGTTGATGGAGGAGGTGGAGCCGCGGCGTCTGCTGGTGCTGAGATAAGGACATGAGTGACTGAGTCTGGCCCTTGCTGTCTGAAGGTTTGACATCGGTCCTGTGATAGCAGGAAGGTACAAGTCACTCAAGCGTCCTCTGATCGCTGGCTGGCTTGACTTGTTGGACTGCACACATTAAAGCAAAGAATTTCAGCATGAGAAGAAGCAAGGAAGAATTCTTTTGTTCATTTGTTACTTGTCAAATAAATGTTACTGTCGGTGTGAATCCCAACATGCAATTGCTGTATCTTTTGCATTACTTTAAAGATTTCCACAGCATTGTTTCCATCCAGCAGAATGAGGCTGCCTTTACGTGTAAAAACACTATCCAGAGAATTGTGCCATTTGGGAGTCAGCGGTCTCTCTCCTCTCCGACCCCGAGGACGAGTCTGCTGTCAGATACAAAAACATTGCATTTTGCAAGATTAATTAAGTCTTTAGATTTTTTTTTTTTTTTTTTTTGTAAGAATTAACTAAAAACATCCCATATTATTTAGATACTGTATATGTTAAATACAGTATGGTACAATCAGTGCAGCTTAAAGAAATATATTTAAAAATATATATATACATTAATCTTTAAACCTTAAAATGCCGTAACATGTATATAAAATGTACATCTTTAATCTAAGAATAGGTTTTGGGTGAATTTTAGCTTTTCTAAAAGCAACTGGACAAAAAAATATGCAAAACAGAATCACTTAAAACCTTATTTAGTTTTAGTCTGTAATATAAGTTTGTTTTATAAGCTTTTTTTTTTTTTATAAGCAAAGGGAAGGGAAAGGGAAAGCTTTTTTTAACTAGAAAGGACTTATGAGGACCAGTCAAATGTCCTCACTAGTGGGTTGTTATAATATTTCACAACATAAGTGAGGATTTTTGGCCCTCAGAAGTATAACTCTTAAATTTTTTTCTTCTCAAAATTTACACCTTTATCTACAGATCTGTTTCATGGACTCATTCTGATATGCAAATAAGCATCATTTTATTTAAAATGATCACTCTGTGTATCCACACTTCATATTTGCTAATAAAATAAATATTTCATAAAAAAGGAGCACAAAAAATGAGCTCTCGCCCCTTGTTCAGTAGATGTATGTAACATGTAGCAGAGTCTTGAGTGATTTCAACAGGTTCATCAGAAATAGCTCTTTACTACAGAGCCGCTTAAAGGACATGGTGGAGAAAAAAATTCGGGGTGGGTAATAAAAATTCAGGGTGGAAAGAAAAAGCACTGTCAGTGCTTAGTTCAAGGCACAGTTTTGACATCAGTGAAAGAAACCAGAAAAGGATATTTTGCGAAAAAGGATTAGGTGTGTTCGACTTGAAGCGTCGCTGCAGCAACCAATCTGTGACATCAAAGCGAGTGCGATCCTAATGCTCATATGGAACCATCAGCTGATATGGCTGCAGTGTCGCTTTAAGTCAAACACACAAGTTGTTTTCTTGAGAGGAATAGAGCTTCGCTCTGTTGGCATCTGTACAGACAATAGGTGTGTTCAACTTGAAGCGGCGCTGCTGCCAACGGTTGATGTATAACATCAAATTACACTGGAAACACTGGAAGCGTAAAGTAAACAGAAAGTGTTTATCTGAGCTCAACTGGTTATGCCAGAGAACGCAAAAGTTTTGTGAGAGAACGCAAATATCTTTGCGAGAGAATGAAAATGTTATTTCACAAGTTTGTACTTACTGGTAATTAATATAATGCGAAGCCTGTTTGACGTGCTGTCCGGGGAGAGGGCTCAGGGCTCAGCAGACTCCCGAGCCCTAGATTTATCAACTCTACTGGGCGCAGGGAGCAAACGGCTCACCGCCTAGCCTGAACCCTGCATGTTCCCCCTGGAGGAAAGATGAACTAATAGTGGAGTAGGGGTAGAGGAGGGATTCTAACTCTACTGGGGGTTAGAGGGGTAGAGGAGGGATTCTAACTCTACTGGGCGCAGGGAGCAAACGGCTCACCGCCTGGCCTGAACCCTGCATGTTCCCCCTGGAGGAAAGATAAACTAATAGTGGAGTAGGGGTAGAGGAGGGATTCTAAGAACTAGATACCAAGGTAAGGGGGCTTGTACTATTTATACAAAGGATCTCTCGCTCTGATAGGATGCCGAGATGATAGGATAATTAGGAGGATGAGGAACCAGCTGTGATTAATTAACAGTGCATGCTCCTCCCGAAATTTGTTTGCAAACATGATTTCACAAGTTCGTACTTACTGGAAAATTATATAATGCGAAGCGTGTTTGGCGTGCTGTCCGGGGAAAGGGCTCCGGACTCCCAAACCTTAGGGTTATCAACCCAACTGGGCATGGGGAGCAGACGACTCACCGTTTGGCCCAAACCCCTCATGTTCCCCAAAAAGCCAATTGGAGGACAGCAACCAAAGGTAGTGAGCCCCCCAAAGATGCTGAGAATAAGGGGTGCTGGACATTTAGGGAAAGGATCCGAAGGGAGCAGTCCACATGGTAGGTGCAATTCTCCTGTTTTGGGCTGTCCACTGAAATTACAGCATGTGTGAAATAACCTTCTCCAACGGGAGTCTACCCACGCAGTGGGTGCAAGAGCTCCAACTTTTGAGGTCCACTACTAAGACAAGCATCTCTTGTACAGATGGTTGGGTTGGGGAGCCTTTGTGGCAGCAGGGCTGAATAGTGGGGCCACTGCGGTGGCTAGGGAAGGGGAATAGAATCTAGTTGCTGCATTTACGCCAAGGAGGTAGTTTGGCTGAGTGGGAATAGGTCTTGAGGGTGGGTTTGAGGATCCGACTTGAGCTGTCCACTGCGGCAAAGGAAAGGGTAGTAGTGGGGAGGGTTGGCTCTTTGAATGCCCTTTAGTAGTAAGGTTGTCTGGGTGTTGGAGATTTGCACTGAGGTGTGGCCAAAAAGGAGTTTGTAAAAAAATTGGACTCCTCTTATACCCTTTGATGGAGCTAATTTGCAGGGTTTTAGCAGAATTAATATAGATAGATATTAATTTTAAGATATTAATAGATATTAATTTTAATAGATTTTAAGGTTCTTGGGGAGACTTGGAGGATAGAATCGAGTGAGGCTTCAAAGAGAGGTCTTAGGGGATGATTCATGGGAATATTAGATAAGGAGGAACAGAGTTGGCTGCATCTCCGCATCTGGGGCCAGCGTCCTGAATTTTTTTAATGAAAAACGAGAGAGGGAGACAGCAATTTGGTTCTTTTTTCCTGAAATGGTTCTAGCAGTTAGAATGAATTGGTCAGAGGCTGAGCCGTCTTAGGAGTGGAATGATGTCGAGGGAGTGGGAGCTATGTATGTTGCAGTGGATGATGGCTTCATTATTGCAGTGGATTACTATGCTTGAGAAAGACCATTCTTTCCCCCAAAAAAGGCTCCTATGACTATGGGATGTAACTCAAACAAGGCAGAAAAGGCTAGGTCTTGGGATAGATTTGATAATTGGATGCGCCATGTAGAAGCAAACCAGTGGTTATGTTAGAAGGAACGCGATCAGATCGCTGTAAAAATGATTAGCCATTTCACTGTTTAAGGAAAGTGATCCAGAGCTGGAGGTCTTGGAGGCATGGGCCGGTTAAGGTGATTTGATTTTCGCGGTAGGGAACGGAAGAAGCTAGAATGAGCAGTAGGGAAATCAAGGGGCGGCCTTGTGAAATTATACGCATGGCAAAATGTCCGAGCACTTTTCGTGTTTAAAGCAATGAGGGTTAGATATAATGTTTGAAGCTACCAGAATGATTCTGTCAACTTTCTCTTTTGGGAGGGAGGCGAGAAATTTTTGGGAGTCGAGGTTCATGCCCATAAGGGAACTGGGACCTTAAGTTTTTTTTTGAGATGGGGATACGCAGTCGGAAAAGACTTTCAGGAGATTGGCTGCTGGGATAATATTTTGAGGGGAAATTATATCTTCTAGGAGGTGAATGAGTTAGGGGATTTGGTAATTATTTGTAAGTGTCCAGCAAATTGCTAAGGAAGCTACGGGAGAGAATGAAGACATGGGAAGACAGGATCCGGAGGTGGGATGAGCTGCCGTGTAGGCTGGGAAGAAGTTAGTCCCGGAAGTGGCGAACTGGACATGATGCAGGCTTGTGCTAGGATGTGGATTGAAGGGGGGTGCAGGCCAGGTGAAGGATTTTTGAGCGAAGGTGATTTGCTGGTCGGTCGAAGGCTTGCTGATGGAGTGGAGGCTGGAGGAGCTGGGACGTTGACTTGATAAACTGGTTGTTGCGGATTCGAAGAATAAGAACTGCTGGCAGATGGATCTTGGGCTCTGCTGAGGCTTGGGGAAGGCGTGTTGCTGGTGTTTGGTCTGTGATGAGCTGGTACAGAGACCGTATTGGGGTTAGTAATTCAATTTTGAATCTTTTCGCAGGGATTGAAGTCGGGTGGCCGTACATGATTTGTAGGTTGAGAAGAGGGCGAGTAGTTCTGCTTTGGTGGATCGCCGGGAAAAATGGATGCCTGCTTTCGCTAACGCTTGGCAGAATGCTGGGATGGTCAATTTTTTTGTAACGGGAACAGATCAATGGGCTGAAGTGAAAGATGAGGCTGGAAAGGCTTAAGGGTGTCTTCTGACCATACCGGAGTATTTGGCTGCTATTCACTGAGAAGTTCATAACGTCAATGATTCTAATAAGCTCAATTTGTGATCCGCTGTATAAATTCTTCGGCCGGAAAAGTCCTGGTCGTCCCGATTGCCACGCCGCCCCTGTATAGAAAGGATCGCTCGATCTTGATGACGAGATGATAGGATAATTAAGAGGATGAGGAGCCAGCTGTGATTAATTACCCATGCATGCTCTTCTAAAAATTTGTTAGCAAACATCATTGTGATAGAACGTAAAAGATTTGTATAACGTTTTTTCCTTCCACCCTGATTTTTTTTACCCACCCCAATTTGTTTCCTCCACCAGGTCCTTTAAGGGGCCCCGTAGTCTTCCTATTTTTTCCACATTTAAAACTTTTATGAAAGGTTCAACAAAAGCCTTTGGCATCAACAAATAAAAAAAAAATGACATAGTTGCTACTTTACTCAAGCCAAATGCCTGATGTATCAGAGGCACTTTCAATTGTTTTAATCAAAAGGTTTTATTACCCAGATGTTGTTTTTGTGAGACCAAGGAAAATATATCTTACACAACAGCTGAAATTGTTTTATTACTTACGTCTTGGACTTCATCTTTAAACCCTTTGATGAGCAGGTCTTGCAGGACACTCTGACTGCGGATGCGCTTCATGGAATCTTTTTTATATGTTTCCATCCTTGCTCTCTTTTAAACACAAATAAGTAAAAAATAAGTAACAAATAATAAATTTTATCCACACCTTACAGCTGCTAATGAAGTAAACAATTAATTAAAAAAAATACCTTATGAACTCCTGTACAATAAGATGCATGTGACACGCAACAGAGTCTTGAGCGTATTCATCAGGTGTTCAGTGTCAGTGACAGATGGCAGGAAAACTGCCAAGGCATAGACACATGATTAAATAATGCATGAACACCTAGAATGCCTGATGAAAACCGTACATGTGTTTTAGAGAGATAACAGTCATCTGCCTAGAAAGACACTTAAATCTAGTTTGTAACTTTTGATTCACTTCAGAAATGGTATAGTGTTGTTGATACATATTCCTTAAAATTCTTTCACAAATAGGAAAAATAGCTTTATTGTACTGAATTTTGATAGAAAGATGTTAGATTTGATAATTTGTATGGAAAATAGGTAACAGTCATCCATCTCAAAATAAACGTATTGATAGAGTGTACATTTTAAGACCATAAAACACAACCAGGTTCATATATTTAATCTAGATTATGATTAGTTTTTTATTTTATTTTGTTTTTAAAGTAAGACTAGTAAACTTACCAGGCTTTTCTTCACAGCTTCATCTGGGTAAAGCAGCGATATTCTGGTTTTAACTATTGTTTCTTTCTCTGTCGTCAAGGAGTCATCTGATACCTGGCTGGCTTTGACGCTCAGGTCTTACACTCTACACTAGTGCCTCATGCATGTTTTATTGGCCATCTTCAACACAGGACATATGCAGAACAGAGAGGAAGGTATGCTGCATTTAGTTTGTCAATGCCTGTGGTGGCAATTAAAAAAAGTGACATAATTGCTTGCTTTATTTCAGCCAAACGCATGGTGAAGAGGCATTTTTGATTGTTTTGATCAAATGCAAATGAAGATTTTATTGCTCAGATGTGTTTTGCTGAGGAAACTTGGAATTGAGTTACATTTTGTTTAGTTGATTTTTATAAAATTCTTGAGGATACACAAATGAGGCACCTGTTGGAACATATTAATAGTATCAAGCCATATTGTCCAACACCACATCAACTGATTTGACTCCAAGGCCCCTCATTGTCCACAACAGTTTTCAAAGATGCCATGACTTTCGAGTTGTTTTACTGAATAGTCTTATATAATATAATAGTTTGTTGTCATGTTGTTTTATTGTTGTCTCCGCCCAGTCTTGCGTGTATAAATAACCTGGATGTCTTTGTGTATTCATGGTTCGTTGATGTTGTTGTACTGTAATGTCAACATTTTTAAATAGCAATTTTTGTTTGTTAGTAAGACTAGTCTTTTATAGATATTTTTATAGCTATCTGTGTTCTTCTTTCAAACATACTTTGTTTCTGTACAGTCACCCCAGGCCCTCATGTGGTTGCTGTAGATGGTACTGAATGGATCTGCTCTATTAGCCATGGAGAGCCTCTGGATCGGACAGCTGCTGGCTCCCCGCTGCGCTCGTTATGTCCATAAACAGGCCCGGGTTTCTTGTTGAGCTTGGCAGATCTCGTCTCACTCCCTGCCAGTCCCACTAAAGCAAGATGTCAGTCAGTGAAAGAGCTGGAGTGTCTTGACTTTCAATAAGAAATTCAGCATTTTGGTTTGCAATTTCTTTTGGAATTTAAATTTCCTCTTTCGCTTTAGGCAAAGAAATGTCCAGAAGCTGACAGAGTGAGTGTAAGGAGGATTTACTGATATCAGAACATTCACACGTGGTAGTCATTTGTTTGGAGCACCATCAGACAAGCAGAAGAGCGTTGGCCGATGGTGAGGGAGATGAGGGATCTGTGCTTCTCGTTTGTTTGGAAATATGGCAATAACAAATATAGCCACTAGAGTCTGCTAGAGAATCAACTCTTTGTGCTGTGGGCCATTACTGGCTTTTCTGCTAATTTTCCTGGCCTGGACGTGTTGTATCGCATTTTCATTTGTGCCTAGGGAATGAAATAAGATCTGTTTAATGGAAACTTGTTCAAAACAGGAAGAGCTCAATGGCTTATATGATGTGCAGTCCAGTCTGTGGTTACAGTATCCAGAGTTTTTTTTTTATTGTTGTTGTTTTTTTAATTCTGCAACAATAGGTGCTATACTAACACTAAAAAGCTGTTCGTAATGTGAAGCAGCTCTTGGAACTGACAGATTTTGACTAATATGTGTTTTTGTAAATTGCCAGTATGCATATGATGGAGATCTCAGCAGAGAGCACAGTGAGGAAAGCGAGGACCTGGCTGCCCTTCAGGCGCTCATGTCTCCTGCTGCTCACAACACATGGCACAAAGCTTACCTTTCTCTCAGAGAAATAAGGTGATGAGTTATTCACGTGTCCTGAGCGTTATTTTTCTGATGGGTTATGACATGGCTAGTGTTTCCAAACATTTTTTGGCCTATTTAATTCCCTCTCGTCTCATCAGTTCAGATTAAGTACTCCTTCACTGACTCTACACCATAAATGTCTTTGAACTCTTATTTTACTGGATATCATTTGGTTATCTAATCTAATTTTACCAAGTGCAACATGTCCCATTGGGGACAACACTGTGATTAACCAATCAGATTTTAAGAAACAATTCACAAGTTTAACAAGCTGGCTCTGTAATTGCACTCTATACACTTACATAGTGCAATGTTTAATGGGACAAGTGGTCAAGTGAACAATAGAATAAGGGTATAGAAGGCAATTTGGGGTATAAACAGAACTGTTTTATAAATTAAAAGAATATTTTTATTCACCCGTTTTTGAGACAAAATTAGGCAGCATAATTCATTTTCACATTTTTTCCAAGAAAAACAACAGAAAAACAACAAAAGACTTTATTACCAAAATATAGTTTCTTTATTACACTTTATTTTGGTAGTCCACTTTAGACATTCTACTAACTATATGAAACTTCGTATTTACGAAGTCAACTAATTCTCATTAATTTGCAACCATATGTCTACTAATGGCGCTTTCCACTGCGTGGTACGACTTGGCTCGGCACGGCTCGTTACAGCACGGTACGGCTCAGTTCGGCTTGATTTGCGCTTCCACTGCAGTTTAGTACTGCTTTAGAGTGGGCGGGATTATTCACGTGTCGTTATAGTTGCGCCGGCTCTACTGCCGTGACATCATCGTAAACGCGCCACAAATAAACTCACAACAATGGAGCATTTTTCATTCCGCTTCGCTCCATCAAGCTCTCGCTGGATCCGCTCCTCGGCTATCAACGAGAGGAACGTCTGTACTTCCTGAAAAGACGACGAAACAGTCATTTTTGGTTGATACAAAAAGGTGCATTTCTTCAAACAAAACAGTTGCGTCTGATCCATTAGCTGGCTGTGCTGATTTAAATCTAGCGGGTCTCCTGTTGCAAGTTCAGTGAGGCAGTAATGACGATTTTCTCCAGCTAATCAGCGACCAGCAGAGTTTACACATCACGTTTTGGTAACGATACGGCTCGCTTGGAACCTCGACTGAGGTGGTACTAAAAAAAGGACCAGGTACCAGGTACTGTTCCCAGTAGAAAAACCCCCAAAAGTGAGCTGTACTGAACCGTACCGTACCATACTATGCAGTGGAAAAGCGCCATAAGTCTCAGAGTAGACTGTTAGGGTAGGTTTAGGGTTAGTAGAACCAGGTTGATATACTTGCAAAGTCCCATATTTAGTATTTTATGTTGTGGACCCATAAAAATAAAGTGTTAGAAGATATCAAACAGTCTACTACTACTACTATTGCTAGTTGACATGTTGTGAAATGATAGATGACTGACACTGATGTACAAGCACCAAACACTGATTTTAAGCGTAACAATCACTGTCAATAAGTTGAGAAGGATTCAGATAGAGTCTGAAGTCTCTCTCGCGCAGTGGAACAATTGCTTTGCAGGTCCAAGATCTAGTTTCATTAAATCAGCTTACAAAATTGGAACATAACACTGATCTAATTGTTTAATTATTCTCAGTGGGTACATTAAGTGCAAATGTCACCTTTCATGGATTTTGTATAAAATGATAATGTTATTAAGTATGTTGTATATCTTGATTTCACAGGGCAGTTACTAGTTATTCCCATTAGTTTGGAATACCGGACCAGGTGCATTGTCTCACTTATTGGATATCAATAAGTGTGAGATATAGATGTATACCAGCAAAAAATCTGACAAAATCCAATTTTGTGGTTTAAAAGCAAGCCTTTGCTGGTCATCATATGTCAGGGAAGCTGTTCTGTATTGCTTAATATAGATAGTTGCATAAATATAAGTGGATTCTGTTGAGTTTACTGACCTCATAAAAGATATCCCATTAATTATGTAACACATTTCAAGGCAAGACATTTTTAATATAGCTAGACTCTTTAAAAAAAAGGTGCTTCACGATGCCATAGAAGAACCTTTTTGTCTAAATGCTTCCATAAAGAACCATTAACATGACAAGAACCTTTCTGTTTTACAAAAGGCTCTTTGTGATGAAAGAAGGCTCTTCAGATTAAGAAAAAGGTGATTCTTTAAAGATCTAGCTTTGACTAAATGTTTCTTTGTGGAGGCAAACATGGTTATTCTATGGCATTCTGTGCACCCATATTTTAATATATATATAATATAAATAAATGAATATAAATAAAACTGTTTCACTGACCATTTACAGTGAAACAACACATCCCAATACATATACAATAATGGCAATATAATTAACCAATATTTTATTCCAAATTCTTGCGTGGATCACGTCTGATGCCTGTCACTGAATTACATTGTAATCTTTTACGTGGTAGTATCACGCAATTTTCTGTCATTATGTGATACTAACACGGAATTATGCATTAAGAGTTTGTGGTTATTTCACGCAATTTTGTGAGATCAGGTTGTTTCTGAATGCTTTCATACTGAGCAATAATACTGATTTGATTTTCAAGCTCCCAGTGAAATGATGTGCTTAGGGTTATAGGTTTACTGTTTTTTGCCATTTGCTGGCTTTATGGTGTTGTTCCCTTTCAGTCAGTCACTCCGAGTCACTGTGGGTCCATAACCGTCTTGGAGTTGCACAAAAGTCTTCGCTGAAGACGAAGACAAACATGGCGAGATCCAATGTTCGTTCCGGCACCCGGGGCAGCACTGGGTTCGCTGGCGTCGGACGATCTGAGGATCACAGTGAGGGCTTCCCCGTGAGGGGACTCTCATTCCCCAGGCACTCCGCAGCCGGTGGAGTTGCCGCTGGATCGGGGTGGTCACTCTGCGACGTTTTCAGCGCTCCTCCTGATGACGACCAGATGTCGATAGCAGCATCGGAGGATGAGCCCTCTCTCTCTGGGGATGAAGACATGGCTGCACTGCCCCCTTCGGTTATGCTTTCCCGGGCCGCTGAGAAGGTCGGTCTTGTGTGGAATCCTCCGCCCGTTCCGATCCTTCAAGGCTGGACGAGTGGTTTCTCGGTGGGGGTCGCGCTGGTCCTGGAGCTGCCCCCGCCTTCCACCAACCCGTGTCGTAGAGCCGGTCGCAAACAGGACGCCCAGCCCGTCCAGGCCCCCGACAAACCTGACGGGAAGCGCAAATGCAAGAGGAACTGATAGGAATGACCCAGCGATGGAGGAAGTTGCTCTCCGGGAGATGGACAGCCAACTGCACCACTCTCTCCCACGAAGGTTGGCTGGGTGGAGAATCTTTTGTTTTATTTTGTTTCTGTTCCGTAGCTGGCCCAGCAGCCAATGGTACCCAAAACTTCAATAAAAGAGCAATTTCCTCAATCTCTGGGTCTCAAGAAGGGGAGGGTGTGGGATTGTGCATTACAGTATTAATCCACCTCTCTTCCCCTCTTTCGCCAGCAAGCAGCAGTGGGTTGCCCAAGAGCACCCATCCCGGTCAGGGTAGTAACACGCAGTTCCCCGCCTCAACATGTCACACGTCTGGTTGTCACAAGTCTCAGGCCGGGTCCCTGCACCTCCTCCACAAGGAGGAAACAGGTGAGTGTTGCACCTCACACCAAAACCCTAGGAGGACATTAGGAGGGCACGACTTGGTCATCAGGTTTCTAAGGGGGACCAGGAGGTTAAATGCCCCTAGGCCTCCCTCTCTTCCCTCTTGGGACTTGGCTCTGGTGCTAACAGCCCTAAAATCTGCCCCATTCAAGCCCTTGCAGTCAGTCGAATTGAAGTTTCTCTCTGTGAAAACTCTATTC
Source organism: Enteromius viviparus (assembly GCA_032353835.1). Classification (NCBI taxonomy): domain Eukaryota; kingdom Metazoa; phylum Chordata; class Actinopteri; order Cypriniformes; family Cyprinidae; genus Enteromius; species Enteromius viviparus. The sequence continues at coordinate 15,500,340 of JAUCNO010000795.1, read as the reverse complement.
CTGACTGCATTGGCCTCAATCAAGAGGGTTGGGGAACTGCAGGCATTTTTGGTCGACGAATCGTGCCTTGAGTTCGGTGACGGCTGATTCCAGTGTAACACTGAGACCGCGTCCCGGCTATGTGCCCAAGGTTCCTACCACTCCCTTTAGGGATCAGGTGAACAGATACCCCGTACCCCAACAGATATTTGTAGAGCTGCGGGCTGGACGACTCCCAACACGTTTGCTAGGTTATATAGCTTGCGTGTTGAACCAGTTTCCTCCCGTGTTCTCACCTCAAACAGGTTGTGGCACTGGGTGGCCGGTTCAGAGCCGGCTAGGGACGTCCTTACACCTTTCTCCAGAGAGTTCCCTGTTGAACAAACCCTGTTGAGTCCTCCTGTACTCTGGCGCAAATGTGGCGGCGCATTGGTGCCAGGCCTTTCAGCTAATGTATTCTTGAAAGCTACTGTCAGGCTAGTGCCCATATGAGGGACCCTGTTGGGATCCCATATGTGTATTCCACGGTACATCTACCAAGGCCGTGTTTCCCTTGCAGACCACTGTCTGCCTTCTCTAGAACTTGCAGCCAAGTGAGCCATGTCAGAGAATTCCAAAAAATATCTTAATTTGAGTTCCGAAGACAAACAAAAGTCTTATGGATTTTGAACAACACGAGGGTGATTAAATAATGACTGAATTTTCATTTTTAGGTGAACTAACCCTTTAAGGTGTTTTATGCAGAAAAGTCTCAAAATTTTTTTTGAGTTTGAGCAGTTGTGTTATGTAGAATATTTTCTATTAACTTTATGATGAAGATTTAAACTATGAAACTAATGAAAAGAAAAGTTGGTTTCTAATTATTTGATTGTTTCAGAGTTATAAAGTAATAACTTTAGAGTTATTGAATACATAATAAATGTATTGTTTCCTTTTTTCTTACACTTTTTTTATTACAAATTTTATTTTAATTTTTAGCTGAAATTGACTTCTGTACCGCTTTTGATCTGTTCTTTATTGCTCTATTCTTCTATTCTTCTACAGTTGGCTTGATGATGGCCTTTTGATTATACTAATAAATTCAGGCACTCAACAACACTCACCAGTTGGTCTGTTTGACGGATTGACTGTGAAAATAGCTGCCTGTTGACATTTCCAGCCTCAGGTCTTCTAGAAGGGCCAGCTGATGATTAACGTCTGGTTGACTTGATGGATGCTTGTATGAATCACTCTGTTATTATGACTCATGAGATCTCACAGACTAGCCCACATTTCTTGATAGGGTCACTGCCTATTTCCAGTTATATTGGTTTGTTTATATCTGATCCTGTCACAACTCTGAATGTTTCAGCCTATACTGACAACTCATTATGGTCCGTTCGCTTTATAGGGTGCATTCAGATAAACTGGGGGTACATTTTGAAAGCATTACAATGTTTTTTTCTGCATTTATCCAAAAGGATTTCATCTGCTTGAAACAAGAATGTAAAATTATCAACAGTTTCTCTATAACATACATTCAACAACAATAATGAAGAAAATGTGGGCCCTACAGTATTACTGCTGCCCAGGAGGTAAAAATCCTACTGCAGGGTCTTTTGGCATGTGTTAATGTTATCATCTGCTTGAGCTGTGAGAGACTGAGACAGCTGCTGAGGTCTTCGGCATTACCAGCAGTGCTTTGGTATTTTAGATGTCCTGTATGCTTTAGTATGGTGTGTCGGCTGTCCCGCTACAATAAAATTCATTAGTAAGAACATATAGTATCTCACGTAAAGATGTTCTGGCATACGCTGTCACAGTCATTTTTAGTGTGTTGCTGTGCAGTTAATAGGGTGGTCCTGGTCAAAGAAAAGGTTTGAAGCCTCAGGTTATGACCAATGATCTGATATTTAAACCAAGTATGATTGCATCATATTACTTTTATATTCAAGAAATAGTTCACCCAAAAATAAAATTCTGTCATTTTATTACTCATCCTCATGTTGTTACAAACTTGAAAGACCTTTGTTTATCTTCGGAACACAAATTAAGATATTTTAGATTAAAACTAAGAGTTTTCTGACCCTGCACAGAAGGCAGCATAACTACCAAATTTTGTGCTCTGAAGATGAACGAAGGCCTTACAGGTTTTGAATAGCATCCCTAGTAAAAAAAAGTAATATATTTAAAATATATTTATTTAATGCTAAGTATAGTTCAAATCTATTTACTGCCAGATAACGTAATATACATTTTTATTAAACTTTATGTGCAGTATTACTTGTGCACAATGCATATTTCACAATCAAATATACTAAGTATGTCTTTAATTGGACTTTAGCACAAAGTACATAATTAGTTATTCCAACTTAGCAGACTTTAAGTCTATCAGTTTAGTATACTAAAAGTACAATTACATGGCATTTTATTAAGTACATAAATATGAAAATGTATTTGTAGTATACTAAGCGTGAAATAAATGTAATTCATTTGTAATACATTTAAGTATATACATTTTTCACTAGGGATGAGGGTGTCACATCCGCGTCAAAAAGACAAAGTATCCTGTCCGCTTCATAAAAGAGGGGGAGTAATTAATGACAGAATTAGTATTTTTAAGTGAACTAAAAGGGTTGAGCTCCCCAAAAAATTACATTTTGTCATTTACTCTCTCCTATGTTGTTCTGAACCCATGCAACTTTATTTTCAAAACAACTAAACATAAATAAAACCTGAGAGATGTATGTTCTTCAACTGAAAAGGGAACGTTACAAAAAATTTGACACTTCAAAAACATTGTAAAAGTAAACCATGTGACTCTTCAAAACCGTAACAACTGCTTTATATAATGAACAGATATTGTGTTTTATTGTGTAGTTAACTGTGTTTTTTTAGTTAATCAAAATAGCCCAACTGTAGCTTGATTAATTAATGGGAATGCACAATGAAAAAAGGTGAGCATGATTTCACCAAGAACAAGATGTTCCTGGATCAACATTCTTGTTGATCCTGGAACAGCATTCCAATCAACCAATCAGATTTGAGGGATCATTTTTAAATATCTGTTTTAGGCTTATGATCATGGAGAGGTGCTTCTACATTCTTATTAATCAGCTATCATTTCCCACTGATTTTAGGAATACATTTTGGATAGGGGTATGGCTTGGTATAAGTCTATACTTTTGAATAGTAATGTTGATTCAGGATCAACAAAAAGTTTTAATTCAGGATCATGTCTTACTTGGCAAATTCACGGCGACCCATACAAATGTGGTTAACAGTAGCTCAACCTTGGCTGATGTCTGAGTCTTAGTAGTTTGGAACAAAATAAGTGCATGTAAGTGACATAAATATCTAAAAAAAAAATGTATCATTTGTATTTACACTGACATCGATACATCAGTTCTCCTCAGAGTTTTTTTGCTCAGCCAGCAAACTGAAACACAGGGGTAGTATTTTGATCCTGAATGAATAAAGGCAAGCACTTATTGCCACCTGTTGCTGAATCAAAAAACCCTACCACTAATGCACAGATCGGCAGCTTGTCTGGAACGTGTAAACACAGAACAGAAGAGTGATACAAACTGTGAAAGCCCCAGGGCTGTTGAACTGGATACAAAGTTTGAGGACCGTGACTAACTGCTATTTAACAATAAACAAATGTGAAACATTTTAGTCCTTTAGAACTGAGGTTGATGATTTCATAATTTGGCTTGACCTTTAGCAAATGATGATTAGCACAAAATCCTTATGAGGTGCTAATAATCTGATCAGGGTTAAACCAAAATATAAAAGGTGACCAGCTCTGCGGTCAAAGAAAGATTATCTGTAGTTAAATTTATACAGTCATGTGCTCTCATCACAGGATCACCCAATAAATTTGACGTCACATCTAAGTAGTGCATTAAATACTTGTGGCCACCTTCCCCTTTGCTCTTTCTTAACGGTCCTATAAAAAACACCACGAGCTCTCATATTGCAATAACAAGATGACATTTCTTCTGCTTCTTTGGGGTAGCTCCTTCATGCAGTCTGTGAAAGACCACAAACTTTTGTTCTTTAACCAGTTCTGAACCTTCTAACTCCTGCTGTGTTCAAAATTGAGGTTAACTCATCCAGTCTGGTTTTAAATTGTCCTGACATTTCTGTGTCTTAAAGACCACCTTTGTTTTTATTTATCTCATAAGCCAACCCCTAGTGAGTGCTTCCAATGGATGCACATGTGTTACTGAGATGTCCCCTAAACATGCATCAAATCGCACAAAGTGTAAAGGCAAGTGGCATATTCAGTCACATCAAATCTCTTGGAGATTCAACCACAAAAAAAAAATAATACAGTGTCAGAAAATCTGCCAACCAGTTTAGCCATTTTTAGATGAATTTTAGAGAATTATTTTTGGAATAAAGGCATTATGTTATTATTTGACTACTTTGAATAATGACATTACGGTATGTTTAAGTAAACACAATGTATGTGACAGGATTATATTTGCAGAAACAGATAAATGTCAGATAATTTTTAAAAATCCTGTTATCGTTTATATCGTTATCACATTTTTATTGTGATAGAATCTGTATTTTTTAGTTGTTTTTTTACCTATTCAGTATAACCCAACTGCAGTTTGACTGAGATTAATTGGAATGCACAATCCAAAAACACTATATATATATATTTACACACACACACACACACACACACACACACACACACATATATATATATATATATATATATATATATATGGCTTGTTTGCACATGTAAATAATACAAACAATACGCAAATGTATATCTGCATCACGTGTTGTAGTGTAATGTGGCTGGGGAATCTGGTTATGCAATTCAATAGGCCATAAATTCTAAACACTACAGGCCATGTTCTTAGTACTGGTTGTAAATCAGCTGATTTATATTAGCAGTATCATAAATGAGGAATACTATCACAAGGGATTTTCTTGTTCTGTTCATTCCAGTACATAGAGTACATGTTTGTTATCTGATATTGTGGTTGCATTGCTCTCTTTGGACTAAAAGAGATGATCTTTGTGATATACATTGTCAGCAGAGAACTGAAAGATCGGAAGGGATTAGTCTGCAGTGAAAGTGCACATAAACATTTTGTGATGCTGTCAGAACAACAAGAAGTGACAAATCAACAAATAGCCCAAGGCACAACAAAACAAGGACATTAAATGTCAGCAATGTGTGGGACACCAAACTATACTAGAAAGTTTTCATTTAGGAGGAATATTTTTGTGACATTTTCACATGTTTTAAGGATACATTATGTTAATTAACTCTTGATTTGCACTGTTGGGTGATATTAGTTGAGGTTGACTTTGAAAACAGCGAAACTGTTTTATTGTTTATAATAGGATGTTGCAGGAAGGCATTAATAAATAAATATAATAAAATATTAGAAAGAATTCTTTAATTAACCCTCAACATAATGAATTAGTAAAATGAGCAAAAATATATAATGTCTGAAACATGAAACATGAGAAATGAAAGACAGTATTATCAGAGTAATATAGCCTTGCAATTCTAAACTATATATCATATACTGTGAACCGTGCTTAACTGATTTAACTTTAAATAAATAACATTTCATTGCTTTAGTAATATATTTAGCTCTGTATATTATATTTATAGCTCTGTATAATATTTGAATGTTCTTACAAAAAAAAGTTAAAAGAAATTGGATGGGTTGTGCAGTTAAGTCCTAATCATACAGTATGTGTGACATTTTTTACGTTATTTATTATTAGTAAATATTTTGTTCCCATTACATTTTAATTTGTGGTTATTTATATTCCCAGCACACTCTCTGGAATGTATTTAATTCCATATGAGATATGGTTGGCTTGATTTTTATGGTTACAGACCGCTAAACCACGTTGCAAGTGGGATATGTATCTCTAGGATTCCTCCAGCTCATCCAAAGGCCAAATCATTATCTGTTGGGGGTTAGAAAAGGACACCATCAACTCAACAACTATGTACATCAACATATCCATGCACTGCCTTACTAGACGATAGACTACTACAGGCACATCCACTGCCTCACAGCAGTCAGTGAACAGAAACACAGAGGGCATGAGGATACTTGATGAACAAGGGTAATTACTTCTCTTTATGAAAGCTTTGATTGGTTATGTAAAGGGGGCAATTAGAATAGTTCTCATGTGGTTGTCTCTGTGTCTAGTGCTGATTTAAATCTTCGAAATGCCATGAATATTACAAAATAAGCAATTGATAATAAATGAAAGTGCACTTATGACCATTATATTGTTGTTATATTTGAATGCTAAACTCATTTAGGAATGTTTCTAATGAGCAAAATGTTATCTAGGTTACAAAAGTTTTTACATTTTATTTAAGTTACTTGGCAGCTCTAAAAATGAAGTAACGAAGGTGTTTTCACCCCTCAGGGCAGCTGTCAGAGGGAAAGTCACTGACCTCATGAAGAAATCTGGTCAGAAAAGCACTCAAGGGAGTCTCTGTCCTCTCAGCCATCACATTACCTGTGTCCCTTCGTCCAAACACTCTCCTCAAAAGCAACTTATGGACGTAATGTTCATTGGTCAGGATCATTAGATTTCTTCAGTTTTCCTGTTCTGTTTTGTTGTTGGTAGTCTTTTTTTTTTTTTTTAAATGGCATTATATCTTTCCAAACCAGAAGATCACAAACTAACATATTTTGAAGAATGTTGGTAACCATATCTTCAAGAAAAAAGAAGTCACGGGTTTTGGATGTTATAAAGTTGGGTAAATGATGACAAAAGTTTCATTTAGGGGTTAATTACGTTGCAGCCTGCATTGTTTTTTTATTTTGCAGGTATACAGTACATTTTGAAAGAGACAACAATGTTCAAAACCATTCAAAAGACACTATTCACTAAGCGTTTTTTCCTTGTATTCCCTGTTTGTTTATTGATTCCCTGTTACTGACTTCGCTGCCTTTTGACCACGACTCTGTTTTGTCCTCCTACCACTGTTTGCCGATCGACCGACCCTTCGCCTGTCTCCTTGTACTGTTTGTGAGTGTTTAAATAAATACCTCGCATATGGATTCGCCTGTCTCAGTCCCGTTACATGACAGATGAATCTATATGCAAGGTATTTATTTGGGGTGGGAGCCGATGGGAACGACCACCAGAGAGGAGCAGACGGTGATGACCTCCACCAGGGCGGAGCAGACGGCGGAAGTGCCCACCTGGGCATAGTTAACGGAGGAGTCACCCTCCTGAGTGGAATGGACAGCGGAGCAGAGGACTGCAGCGCCCTCTGGGGCGATGCTGACAACGACCCTACCCTCCCGGGCCGGCTGGATTGTTTAGAGAACCCTCCAGGGCCATGCATTCAGCAGCAAAGACAACTTGGGTGGCGTAGATGGTGGAGAAGCCCATCTGGGTGGAGCAGGTGGCGGAGGAAGCAGCGGTGATGGCCACTTGGGTGGTCCTGACAGCAGGAACGCTTTCCAGGGCGGTGCAGATGGCGACAGCGCCCACTTGAGCTGAACAGGCAAATATGGCGCCCCAACAGTCTGTGAGAACACCCTTCTAGGCCAACCAGACTGTGAATATGCCCTCTTGGAGCAGAAAGACAATGAATGCGCCCTTTTAAGCTGAACTGACTGATTTTGTGCCCTCGAGAACCACACAGTCAGTGAACGCGCCCTTGAGACCAGACAAATAATGAATACGCCCTCCTGGATCCAACTGTTCGTGAGAGAGTCTCTCTAGACAGGACTGACCGAGACAACGCCCTCCGAGGCTCCCCTCTTGGCCGACCGGACAGTGATTCAGGGACCTCCATGGGTTCTGCAGCCACCAATGGGGACTCTGGAGATTCGACGACTAGAGCCGACATCTCCAGAGATAGTGCAGCCACTGGTGAACCTGGCAGAGTCTCTGAGTCACACACGGGCTCAGGTGGCTCGGGCCATGGGGCAACACAGACTTCAAAGGGCTCAAGCAGCAATGAACCCGGATCACAGACCGGGTCTGGCAGATCCGGCCATAATGGGTCTGGATCACAGATTGTTACAGTTCGTTCCCCTGGCGAATGAGCCTGAACCAGCAGTACAGCGGGTAGCTGTTCATGCTGTGAGGTAGGACCAGACTGGAGCCACAGCCACCATCTTGTGCCGATGCTCCTCCGTGTCCGCCATCTTGGGTCTTGCCTTGGCTACCTCCGCCATTTGGCCAGCGAGGCGGAAAATGGCGTAGATCACGTTGGTGTCGGGGTGTTCGTGCGCCGTTAACGGCTGCTGGTCGTACACTTCCTCATTGCCCTCACACACAGTCGTCGGCGAGCCGAGGATGACTAGCATGGCTTCGATAAGCTCCTCTAAATTCCATTCCGGGTCTTCCTCCAGCCTTTCGTCCACCTCGTCGAGCACTTTCGGGTCGAGGCCTCGGTAAAAACAATGCTTGACGGCGTCCTCGGAAGCGCGAGCAAGGTGGCTGTAAGCGATGAATTTCTCGGCGTAATCCTGAATGTCGCGCCCGTGTTGGCGTATCGTGAGCAGATGACATCCATGCCGTGATGAGATCCATGAGCTTATGACTTCCATGCCGTGATAGTAGTCATCGTGGAAATACCAGCTGGTTTCAAGCAGGCTGATCATTCTGTCATGGAACGGGACCAAGACAGACGAATCCATATACAAGGTATTTATTTAAACACTCACAAACAGTACAAGGAGACAGGCGAAGGGTCGGTCGATCGCCAAACAGTGGTAGGAGGACAAAACAGAGTCAGCGAAGACAGTAACAGAGAATCAATAAACAAACAGGGAATACAAGGAAAAAAAGCTTAGCAAAGACGTGGCGAGCCACATGCAATGATCAGCGACTAGACAGACAAACAAACCAGTACTTATAGAGGTGGAGATGATGATTGAATGATGAACCTAACAAGCAACAGCTGTGAGGGAGAGCAGGAGGAACAGACATAAAACACATAGCGCTCATTGAAAGCTGGAGTGCCAATAGCGGTCTTTGGCTGGCAGCTCCAGCTGGGTGTGACAATTGCTGATGTGAAGCCGGTGACACAAAACATTTTCTCATTTATTACACATTGTGCCAGCAGCCACAGGCTCACATTCAAGTAATATCTACTCTGAATTTCAAAAGACTGATACTGGAATATATAAAATAAAAAAAGAAAAATCATAATAAAATCAATAAATAAAGAATGAATTAAAATGTAGAGTACTCTTCAAATCTACTAATCAAATAAGCCAGTTTGTGAGCATCTTGTTTCTCAGTGTTGGAACATAAGTCGTCCAAAATACATTCTTTAGTTAATGATGTTTATAAAAGCAATGAGATAAAGCACTTCTTGTTTTTGTAATAACCTCTTTCTCCTTATTTTTTATTTGTTTGTTTTACAGTTGGTGGTTGGACCCCAACATCAGCCTCATGTGCTGTGGAACGGTTTGATCCCTTCTATAATGAATGGAGAACAATGGCGCCGATGCTGAAGCGTTGTGGAGAGGTAGCTGTATGCTCATTGGGTGGAATGATCTTTACCACAGGTGGTCGTGATTACATCACCTGCGTGAGCAGTGTGGAGAAGTAAGACCATTATAAAATGAATTCTGTAAAAACGGTTATTGCATAAATTAGAGCAAAAAGACCCAGTTATTTTGTTGATCTGGCCCATCAAAAGCACACCATAAAGGGCAAAATAATTATTAACTTTGAGATTTTGTCATTAATCAAGGTTGGTACACTAGAAGCACTCTTCAGTCCGTAAATTTCTCCACCCTGATGCAAATGTGACAAAAAGACAAATGTGCTGATTATTATACGCTGTGAGACAGATGTGAAGGTAAATATTTTTACTCTTTGATATAACATGACCTATTTTAGAAAAAATGAAAAATAAAAATAAAGCACTGCAACATATGCAAACAGTCTAATCTGTTCAAACATCATTGATTTGATTTTCTTTAAAGCTCAATCTTTCTGGTTTCTATTTGCCACAAATGTGTATGTGCATGTGTGTGTGTTTGTGTGCAGAGCTGGCTGCACTCTTGAAGGCCAAGTTTTTGAAAATATAGTAAAGTTTTTAAAATTACAAAAAAAAAAACATAAAGTGGAGTATTAAGCAGTTTATATGATGAACAGGTTTAATTTATGCTTTTTTTCCACGTTTCTTTGACTTATGGAATTGACATGAAAGCGAATATAACATCAATATAATATCAGCTTTTGGGTGGATTATCCCTTTGAGGTTTAGCAAAAATCATCACTTCTATAAGAAAAACATTGCAAATACGAGATGCCCTCACTAATATAGTGTATAAATGTGTGTGAGTAGTAAACAAATTATGCTTATAAACAAATTTCGGGAGAAGCGTGAACGAATGATTACCACATCTGGCGCCTGATCGTGGCTGGTGGTGTTGGATAGAGGCGCCAGTTGTCAGGCGCCCGAAATCAGCCTATAATCTGATTACCTTATTACCCTACCGAATCCGCCACGAAACAGGCCGCAACCCAGCAGGAATCTCCACAGGAGCCTGCGGCTTCCTCAAGAGGCCATAAGCTGGCGTGCCCTCCGATATCTAACTCTCCTAGCCACCTCAGTTCCCAATCTCCTCCACCTACGAAACAACCTCAAGCCTCATCCAGCACCTCTGAAAGATCATCTGCTCTCACCAAAATTGACCATCCCTGCCCTCCGCCACGCGTTAGCCACAGCAGGCATCGCATTTTCCCGATGATCAACTAAAGCCGAACTTCTCGCTCTCCACAACTCACATCAACCAAGCACTGCTCCTCCCACTAACTCTCCTCCAGAAAAATGAAAGGACAACCCAAGAAAGAACCACGCTACTCACCTCGTCCTTGCATCCGCCCTCAATCACCACCATCTCGGCCACAGCAGCAAGCCTTCCGCCAGCCTCTGCGGAGCCCTCCTCTCCAGTCTGCCAACAGCCAGCGCCTTCATCCAACACCACCGCACCGCCAACCACGACCAGCGTGCCAGGACCTTCATCTCTTCTGCTTGCATCCTCGAACCAGCTCTTCACCGACCAACATTCTTTCGCCTGGCCTCCCGCTCCTTCCAACTCTCCATTCCCAGCGAACCAGATCCCTGCTGTAGGGAACCAACTAACTAGATACATCGAATTATTAATTTAAGTTCATAACTGCCTAAACAGAGACAGGAAGTCCACTTTCTGGCGTCACCATCAAAGAGTTATCTGTTTTTTTCCAGACACTGATCCTTAGCGTCAATATGCGGGCTCAATATTTACTTATTTTTTATCGTCATAATTAAATATATATTGGGTAAAAACATAAAAGATATATTGGATAAATAAAACAACAGTTTTATTTAAAATGGTTTTATTGACACATTTATAAGCATGTAACCCAAACCCTGCTCCTAAACCTACCATCTGTAAGTAAAACGCAAGATATGGAAGGCA
>JAUCNO010000795.1:15467667-15479702 GCA_032353835.1 Enteromius viviparus | reverse complement strand
GTTATTAAATAATTTTGATTTTGTAATTCCTTGTGTTCTCCGTTTTCTGCTGCACGCACCAGCGCACAGCGTGACAGTAATACTGTGGTTTTCTGTTTTACAGGCCTATATTTCTTACTAATATTTGTATGCATATTAGTATCTTTGATGTTCTGTGAAGCTAAATATTCATCAGTCATTACTCCTCCAGTCTTCAGTGTCATGATCCTTCAGAATTCATTATAATATGCTGATTTATTATCCGTTTTGGAACTGGACATTTTCAGACATTGCAACCCTATAAACAATTATGGCTTCTTTTGAAAGAGATGTGTTTTTTTTGTTGGTTGAAAAAGCATATTAATCAAGCGGTCATTTAGTGTAAGGAAAATGGCCGGAAGAAGAGAAAAGAATGAGATTGGAAAATGTTACCAACTGCATTTGAACTTGTATCACCCCCATGAGAAGCAGAGCTCAGCGTGTCAGAGTATGTGTGGTTACATCTAGACCACAGCTCTCACAGTTACTCATTTTAAGTGCTGCTCCACAAATCCCACCAATGTCTATAGTGAAAGTTATTCAGCACTTTAAAAAGACTAAACATTTTGTTTCATAATTTCCCTTTTGATTAAATACACTATGATGCTGTCATTCTCAACTTAATAATAACAGGCCAGTGTCTGTTAATGTTTTTACGTCAATAGTGACCTGAAAGCCTCTACTGCAAGCTTGCAGACACACAAACATAGAAATATTTGTTTAGAGCTATAAATATATTTCCAAAGAACAGGGCAAATATAAGTACTGCACTTAAATGTAGTAATGCCTATTTCTGTCTGTGAGAAGTGAGGGTCAAGAGAACTCCCATGCACAGCTGTGTGGATATTTACTTAACAGAGCACTTGAGCAATGCTTACAGCCTTTTTAGCGGAAAAAAACAGACAAGTTCATTTAAATAAACACTGTGCTGCACTATACATTGCTTTAGATATGTATTATTACGGCAGCATTTCCTTCATCTTTAAAATATATATTTTTAATAATGAGAATACAAATCTATATCTAAAGTACTACATTTGCCAAATACTATGATGTAATGTATAATATTGTGTTAACTAATTTATTCAGAATGTAAGCCCCCATCCCCCTCTAAAAAAAAAAACAATTTCCTTTCATGTAATGCTTCAATCATATGACTTTCTTTCTTTCAAAGAAAATAGATATCTAACAGAATGTCACCACATCCTTGTGCAATTTTACCAAGTGTTTTTTATTTGTCTGAAAGCTACACAAAGTCAGATCATGCAAAATAAAATAATAAAAATAATAATAATTTTATAATACAATATATATTTGAAATAATGGAAAGTGTTTTAGATTACTTTTTTTAGATGCATGGAACAAGCTTTTACTTTCATTTAAACAAAGAGTTGTACAGCAGCAGCACAGCACAGCAGTTTATATGTAATGTTTATCCAGAAATGTGGTTTAAAACAAATAAAGAGACAGTGCAGAAGAATATAGTTATTATGTGCAAACCTCTATAATTTCTAAATTTGTGCAGTGTGTGGATGTAAAAAAATCTTCATGTAAACACAACATTCAATTTCATAAATCGAAATGAATCATTCTGATTGAAACTAAATTGTGCACGTAAACAGCCAATATGGAAAGAAGCAGCATGGGCATTCTTAAATAACTTATTTTGTGTTCTACTGTAGAAAGTAAGTCATACAGGTTTGTAAGAACATGATAGTGTCTGAATGTGTTTATAGCACACTTTTCAATGCCAAGTATGCATAACAAATCCGACTGTACTTTCCTGACCAGTTGAACGCTTTAACCCTCTGGAAGGAACGTGGCTGCCGTGTCCCCCCATGCGGACTGCCAGAGAGCAGCCAGGCTGTGCTGTACACCTTGGACGGATCTATGTGGCAGGCGGCAGAGATGAACTACGTCTGGAGCTCAGCACGGCAGAGAAGTTTGATCCTGACAACCAGAGTTGGACCCCTGTCAAACCAATGAGACACAAACGCTTTCAAGTGAGCATGTTCTCCTCACAGCAACCTGTTTTCTATTCTCTAGTGCTGATTGACATTTTAGTACACCCTTATTGACTTTTTTGACTTTCATCCTGAAGTACACCACAGCAACAGCTGACACTATATTGACAATATAGTCTTGCCTTCTGGCTGACAGAGCAAAATGAGGTTACAATTCTCCTGTCATGTTTGTGGTTTGCAGGTTTCCCTAACTGTGTTTGGTGGGACACTGCTGGCAGTAGGGGGCTCAGATGGGATATCAACTCTTACATCAATCGAGGCTTATAACCCTGATTCAAACAACTGGAGGTTTGAACTATACTCTTACACATCCATCAAGTCTACTATTCTCTGTCTTACGTAACAGTTCTTCTCTTTCCTCTCTTAACAGACACTTTGGATGTATGAAGGTTAAACACCCAAGCGGTGGAGTTGTCATACTAAAAACACACTAAATTTGTGATTTGTCTGCTTAACTCTTACTTTGCTTTCTAAGTGAAATGTATTTGATAGATCTGTGGTGGTAATAAAATTTGTTATAGTAGTTTTATGACTGGCGGAGATAATATGTTAGGTTAGGAGTGAGTAATGAAAATACAAAGCAGAAAAATTATTTAACATCAACCATCCATTACATTAGACGAGTCTCTCTGGGAAGGTTTTATTTACAGCCAGAAAGTCTGGCATGGAAAATGAGTGCATGCTTATTGAAAGTGCCTTGTTATGGACACTTACTAATGGACAGTCCCCCTAGAGCAATCTGGAGGTACAATCATTGGTCAATGACGCTGTAATGAAAGCAGATTCTAGTGCTTCTTCATTTCACCTCTTTTAGAGTAGAAACCTCAGGCCTTTGGGTTTCCATCACAGATTTCAGTCGTACAACCACACTATAAATGTTTCAGTGTCTTCCTTATGCAAGAGCTAAACACAACGCTTATCAAAGCAAAAAGCTTTTCAACGCGAGGCTGTGTAAAATTCTATATCAGACATAATCGTTTCTGTTCACAAATGTGTATTTTTGTCCCAGGGTCTTAATTTGACACTATTTATCTGAATGTCATTCAGAAATACACAGGGTGGTTCATAGACAAATTATGTAAAACACTGTTTGTGTGAATAACATGTACATTTCTGAATAAAAATGATTTTTAATATTTTAGAGGGGAATTTAAGTTAAAAATTTATTGTAGCATAAAAAAAAATTCTTTGATTCTTGATTTTATTTATTGTTTTTTACGTCAGTTTGTTGGTAAAGGATTTACTACGAGTGTTATATGTTTCATAAAAGCAACTGTTACGCTCTAACTTTCCGTGAATGGTTTTATTGGAAAGAGAACGAGTTCCCTACCTTTGTATAAGACTGAAATTAAACCAGCCAATAAAATGAATTACACCAAAAACCTAACGACCTAATCAAAGTCTTGGTTTTGATTGGTTAGCAGCTCATTCTAAGAAAGAGCATAGCATGACATGATTGACGTCGATGTGAATGTTTGTGGTGTATGATTTATTATGATTTGGATTGAACGCGCGTAGTCATGTCCGTGTTGTCGAGGATTTCAAGGTGGTCCAGGAGATGGCGATGTATGCTTTGAAGGAGAGAGAAGAGAGGCTGTAAGAACGACTTAGTGCCTTTACCTAACAGATGCAGAGGTGACAGCGTCTCAAACATTCCCCTGCTGCTCTACAGCTCTTCTGACGCGCAGCAGCTGCCGTTTTCTTCTCGTCAAACAAGGACTTGGGTTCACTGGATACACAGAGACAGAACATGTGAATTGAATGAGGACAGATTATCATTCTTTAATTAATCACCAACATTACCAGTGTCTCATGGATGCAAAGTTGAATTGCACGCGTAACAGAAACAGAGATGTTGAAGGCGCCCAGCGGTGCTCTTCTGTAAGAGGAGGGTTTAATCAGGGTCGTTATCCGCCCCTTTAATGCAAGTGTCCATGGACGGATCTATCTGGAGGACATTACCATCGGAAGTCCTTCACAGACACTTCGCAGTGGCTTCTATTAAAAATGTGCGGCGTTTGTGTCGCCAGTAACACGGTTATTTACAATGATGGGACCGCGCAGCCAGTCTCAGGCAGGTGAGAACATCTTATCATCGTGTCATGTCACGAATGACTAATTCGTGTTCGTGTTTAGTACTTTTTACATTTGTCATCTTGTTTTGTAAAGATGGCTTTGCTTTTAGGTATGTGTAGACTATTAGTGCTGTAGATTTGCTGGAAATAATACATTACCAGAAACACATCTGATTTCTATTAGATTTTTTTATATTGTTTTTGAAAAGGTGTTTTTTTTTAAGAAAGAAAGAAATCCAAACAAGACTCCAAAAAAGGTGTTAAAATGTAGTTGTCACCTAAGGTATAAAGTAGAGCTCGAGAACTATTGTCTTTATAAATATTGACTTGTTGTCGTTCTTGTTAACTATGTGCCTGATAACTAATACGCGAAAACGATTTTATTTATTTTTATTTTATTATTTTACACAGCAGCAGCAACAGCAACAACCACTATTATTATCATTATTATTGATGGTTGGATTAATTTAATTTATGCTAATTATGCAGTGTTGGTTTTATTTGCAAATATTTTCATTAAATTCTATTTATTTTAATTTTTGTTAATGAGTTGTGTAATTAAATAAATTACTGTTATGTAAAGAGTGTGTAGTTATCAAAAATGTATTTAATTTGTCATGTTTTAATATCTTTGGCACTCTGCTTAGCTTCACCAAATGTATTTAGTTATTTCTAGACTGAATAAACATCTAGTACCTATTTTAAGTGTGAATATTGGTAAAAAAATATTTAAATGTTTATTGATTTAACACTTGATATATTTGTACCTGATTTGACCCAGAAAATACTGTAATATACGATTTTTTATTATATGTGATTTGTTATATACTGTAGTCAGATTTATAAAATTATCAATTAATCAATTATATAATAAAAAATATAATTATTATTTATTTGTTTATTTTTTACTAAATCAATTAGTAGAGATGTTACTATAAACTACGATACATATTACTGGTTCCTTGTCAAAACATTCATACTGTGTCCGCAAGTGCTCACAGATGCAGTTTCTTGCGTCAATGCCATTTTCCCACTGAGGTATGCCTATTTTTTACATCCTCAACAGAGTTCTTTTTATTAGCGTCTGAGCACTGTATAACCCTTGAGCAAAGGAGCATTCTAGTCTGAGTTTTATGCACTGTGTTTCATTCTACCCCTTGGCCAACCAAATCACCCTCCACCCACTCATCAGCGATTTGCACACTAATGCAGTCGCTCACTACTGTCATTACACACTCATGCATCCCCGAGAGCGCTAATAGAAACCATACAGGGAACATTCTAGAATGGTTTTCACAGTGTGCAAAATGTGACAAGAGTGACAAAAAGGTGAACGTCAGTCTTGGGATTGTAGTTCCTCAAGGGTACAATTATGGCCAAGGGTACTGGTGAACTATTTGTGAAAGACGCCTTGTTATTGGATAACTTAGAGACAGTTAAAGCTTTCTAGCTTAGACGTTTTTCATATACTACAGTAGAGTAATGTACTCTTTCTGTAACCTTGCATTAGCCTACAACATTATGGATTAATTTGAAATCCTTACATTATTCTTCATGCATGTGACCATAATGTTTAGCAATAATCCTTCCTCTTTCTCTCCATATTGTCAGAGCCAAGGATGACTCCACCACGACGCTCATCCACTGCTGCTGACAGGTAAACCAAACCTCGGAAACATACAAAGTTGTAAATAAAAGATTATTAGAGTACATTTTTACTGTAAATTTAAATTAAAAAATTTTTTTCAGTTAAATCAGTCAGTTACTTGCTGTTTGTTTGTAAATTTTTTTAGAATGAAACTAGTTTACAAAACTTTTTTTTTTATTTTTTTACAGTGTTGACCTGTAATTATGCTAAACATGAAAATTGTGTCCAGATTACAAGCGTGTCCTACAAGTGCTTAGCAGCAGTCCAGACACAATTCATGAATAATATATATTTTGTGTATACATGCATTGTTATGTGATTGTATTTACTGTACGATTTACATCTATTATTTAGGTTGCCTATGGAGACTGTCCAGAGGAATAACAGCAGTAATACTGGTGTTATTCTGGATATTTCCACCCTGAAAATGGCTGATGTGGACTCTGAGGTCCCTCCTCTACCTCCACGATACCGCTTTCGAGATCTGCTGCTTGGGGATCAATCTTTTCAGAATGATGACAGGTAACTTCCTACTGCGTGTCCTCAGCGGGTCACTGTCATAAAGGATTCATAAACACGGCCACTGCAGTCCACTTGTAGGATTTTTCTTAGCATTGCTTTTTAATTAAGAGCTGAATAATTAAAATAAAGACAGTACTATAAAATGAGTCACTGCAAGTTAATGTCACTTCGTAAAATCTTAAAACTTAAGGTACTTAAAAGTACTTATTGACATTGCATGCAGCGCAATCAAAGAATTTCAGAGCAAGCATGCTATCAAATCAGTGGATGGGAACTAACTGTTGTATAATATACATAAAATGCAATTTGCCAGTTGTTTATGTACATGTGATGTGTGTGTTCTGTGTTTGCTTTATGGAGAAATACACCGTATATGTACACTGTATATGTAAATGTTGTGCTTGTGTAAGAATAAGATGAAGTGTGTGTGTTGGTTTATAGGGAGCTGTCCTTCGCTGTGGTGCTGAAGTTATACAGAGGCTGAAATGCAGGACTGCAAATGTTTTTTCTGCGTCTAGCTCAATGACTCAACGCTTTGTGTTGGATTCAAGGCCATGACATACAGTACAGTCAGGACTGCCTTGGTATAGGAGAGGCATTGTAGCTTATTTAAATAGCTCTGAGTTGTTGTCTCTGATCATGCATACAGAACTAAAACAGAGGTGAATTTCGGGGCAATGTGCATTTTCAAGAAAACTTTATCATGCTTGGGCTTTGAGTTGGAATTTCTATTTTTGCAAATGCTGTTTTACAAGGGTTTTCACAAGAAATACATGATTTCTGCATAATTTCTAAACAATAAAAGAAATAATGGCTGCTCTAGGTCTGCTGTGGTATTCTATGTGTATACCTTATAGCCACAGTATTGGTTTTCCCACTGGTGAGGGAAATATGTGCTCTATTACCCTGCTGTGGTGTAAGCCGCAGATCATTGATCTGTTTGTTTGGAATCAATCTGCTTTTATTCTTGTATTACTCTTCTTTTCTATTGCATATCTATGCTGGCCAAAGCAGCTAGTCACAAGATTTACTAGTTTGGTTTATTTGCTTTGCAATGCTTATGGCAACTATTGCACACTATTATATGAACCCTCTCTGGCAGATTGTAAGTGGTCCATATATCTCATGGGAGTCTGCTAACCTTCAAACTTTTTCCCTTTCTAGGTTTGTCTTTTTCAGGCCAGGCCAAGCCAGGCCAATTTAACTAACACTACATTATTTATCCTCACACTAAATCTTAACCGTGACTCAAGCTTCTTTAGACACGAAGCACACAGAAAGCAATATCCTGCTGCGTGTGTGTGTGTGTGTGTTCTGTAATCATGAGTTCATTCCATCACTGATGGCTTTCTTTCAACATGTTCTCTGTTTATACATACTTGATTTTACACTCAACAATTAAGCAGGGTTGTAGAAGCAATTTATTACAAAAAAAAAGCTAATGTTAAATTGCAATACCTTTTTTTAGGATTATTTGTTTATTATAAAGTTTAAAAGAATAGCATTTAATTGAATTTTTTGAATGCATCATTGCTGAATAAAAATGTTAATTCAATAATTCAATTGAAACTATATAGTTATTAATTATGCTAATTTGTGACCCTTTGTTTTATAAAGTTATCTGGAGTGCAGTCAGATATTTCTAAATAATGACCTATAATAGCCATTTGTCAAGGACAACACATTGTATAAGCTACTCATTCTGGAAACCTGTATTTTGTTTTGTGCAGTATCTAGAAGTACAGCTAAATTAAATAATTAATGCCAGTAATTTTGATTTTGGTAAGCAGGTATAATGTAAATGTAAAAAAAAACAAAAAACACTTTGCCAGAATGACAGGCAGTACATTATCCCCCACTTAATTAATTTTTTCTCTGCCAGCCGTTACCTCATTATTATGAGGTACTATTGTAAGAGCGACAGAAATGTAACTAGTAGGCAGGAATATGATAAAGTCAGACTAAAATGTTTTAGACTGCGTTTGAGCTCATGAAATGTATTCTGTGCTAAAGAGCAATTTTGATCATTAGAGATTACAGCCTGTGTGTGCTTGAGTCAAAGGCTAATGCTTTGGTGTGGTGTGAAGTCGGGAATCTCCACATGCTGCTGTCATTTCAATTATTAAATTGTGTGTAGGAATGTGTGTTTGTGTCTGTTCTGAACACAGAGATTGAAGGCTGTTTGTGTGTGCTTGCATGTCCTGTGATTATCTCTAAGGTTACCCAGAGGTCATTTCCTTCGACTTTTTATATTGCTATTCTCTCCTTTTCAGTTGCATACCTGTTCTCTTCATTTCATTTTCTGTCCATCCCATTTTTCACTGTTTATGTGTGTATGTATGTGCCTATACTGTGTGGGAGTTGAAGAGGACAGAGGACATTATATCAGGTCAAAATATAGTACATTCCATCAGCAGTGGTTTGTCATTCTCATCAGACAGTCAGAGGTGACTTTGTTTCAGCCAATCACATCAATCTAGCCTTTTTGTGGTTGCATCAGTGAAAGCTATTGTATGATCATCAACAGCAGCAAGAGTACTGCATTATTCTGGGCTAAACAATCTCCATACAAAATATCATTGAGTGTTTACAGATGCCTTTATGTCTGTACACTGGAAAAATGAAGAGAGAAACTTTCATTTAATGCTGATAAATCCACCAAAAGGCACTCCAACAAACACTATCACCACTGACTCTCCTGAAATTGCATACTTCCCTACTATATAGTACGTGCAAATAAGTATGCAGGGCAAATTCATAGTATTGGAAATTCAGTAGGCGAGAAGTACCTGGATGACCTAGTGTAGTAGGCATACCATGGACAATTTCCTATCCCATGAGGTTCTGGGAGAGAAGTGGAGACCCGGCTCATTTCAAGTGTGAGTACCTCAGGAAAAAAACTTTGTTTATTGTGATTAAATTACACTTGTTTAACACACTCTAAATAAACGGATTACTTATTGAAAGTTTAAATTTTTGCACTGTTGTGACGACACATGACACGTGACAACATCAATATGGCAGATGTAGTACAGTACGTCCGAATTCCATTCATACTACTCACATTCATACTATATAGATTGTACCATCACACCACCCTTTAATCACATACACCTGCACCTCATTAACCACACCCATACACTCATTAATCTCACTGCATTTAAACACTCACCAAACTGAGATCTTTAAAGTCACGTTTTCCCTTGTGTGGCATTTCCGAGCATTCCTACCCGTGGTTGTATTTCGTGTTTTGACTTTGGACAGTACATCTGGATTGTGATAGTTTGCTGCCTGCCTTGAAACCTGCCCATGTTCCTCGACCTTGATTCTACTTTATCTCTATTGCTCTGTTTGCCGGTATTTTAGACTCTGCCTGTTTGACGTAGAATAAAGCTTGCGAATGGATCTGCACAGCCCCGCCTCCTCTTTTACAGTCACACATTAAAATTGATAAGTAGAAAAACTTAAATGGAATAAAATATACTCTAGTATGTTTCAAAGATTTACTGACAACGTAAAAGTTTAAATATATACACACACACCACCATTAAGATATTTAGGGTCAAAAACATATTTTTTGTTTATGTGAGGCAAAAGTTGTATTTAAATTCAAAATGTCTATAAATAAACTATTACATTAATATTTTTTAGAGAAAAAAAATAGAATAAAGAGTAGTAATATATGAAATGTGAAACTGCATAAAGTGTGAACGTGTGTGTGTAGTAGTCAAATATTTGCTGGTCTAAACATATGGGTAAACATTTTAGCTAAATTAGCAGATGTAAGTTGAAGTACCTTATTGCATAAAACTAATTCCAAAGGGCCATGAGCACAACAGCTACTTGTTGGATTTGTTTCAATGCGTTGTCTATATCAGTCAGACTTTCTGTCAGTATACATATATTGCTGTATATAATTTATATTGGTCTTTAGGTATGAGGTAATCAGTCTGGAGACTTTTAAATGACATCAATTGGACCGCCTGAGTGTGGAGGTGTTTTTCTAATGTGCTAATCTGAGTTTGTGCTGTCATGCATATGAAAGGTGAAGGTGCTTTAGGGCTGTTCTTCAGCTGTTCCTCCTGTGATGCAGTCCAGACTAAAGGCCAAAGTAGCACAGTGAGTGGGCGAATGCCATTTACTGTCAGAATATTTGTCTTTTACAACAGCCACCGGCTGCGCGAAGCTAAAACTCTTCCTCACATAGATCATATGCTTAACATTGCATTCCCAGAAGATTTTTCTCAATGTGGCAAATTCACATTGATTTCCTGACAATAAAGTCACAGAAAGAGTTGTGGATCAGTTTGCAGTATTTGTTAAAATACAACAATCCCCAAAAAAATCCAAAACAAAGAGGAAGCAGCCAAGGAAAAGTCAAACAAGTGCGTCAGCCAAACATAAAAGCAAAGGAAAAAATAGATAAACAAACTACTATGCAATGAAGCAGTTTGCACTTAGAAGTTGTCAATTTCACAAACAATTTCAAAGAAATGGCACGTCATGCATTGATTTAAAACAAAAGAAAAACTAAATTAGTTTTGCAATCACCAGTGTTTTCCAAAGAATCCATTCTGAAATGTTGACAAACCTGAATAAAGGATTGTGGCAGAGCTGCCAATGCGACCTTTGGCTTGACAATTGCAGTGAATTAGATGACATTGTTGAAGCCCTGGCTGTCGAAAGTGATAAGCTGCTTTAATGAAGGTGGCAAAAAAGAGAGCAGGAGTGAGAGAACATGTGGGTATGTGCACGTCACGCTGCTCAGTGAGTGTAAAGAGATGTCTCAGAGGTTAGCCATGAGAGCCATTCATCGGAGGGGGAGACATGCTGCTTAGTGGAGGTGGAGATTTCAATCCTCTCATTAGAGCCTGAATAATTTCCCCAAGACCAGAAAATAAAACAGCTTGCATTTAATCTCACATTATACTGCCGTCTCATATTACACAGCACTGACAGGTGATTTTATGCTTGTTTTAATCTAGTTCCTGGTGAACATTAAATTGGTTCAACAGATTTCAGATTTGCAAAAAAGGCTAGTTTTTCTGTACCGTAAACAACACACACACAAAAAGAAAACCTAGTAAAGTGATGCTCATGAAATGCGATTAGAAATGTGACTGGATTGTGTGAAAGTGCAGGATATTGTCACGCTGGGCTGCGTGTAGTTGCGTTCTCGCTTCCTAACGAGTAAGCAAAGGCACGAAGACAAGATTCTGAATGATAGTAAACATTTATTTTACAAAATAAAGGAAATCGCAGAGAGCTCCGCAAACAAACACGACGAGCACCACCACGTCAATAATCCACAAAGACAAGACTCCACGTACTGTTTAAATGAACAAACAAATCAGGAGAACACACAATGCACCTGGGAATCACAGCTGGAAGGAAATAATTATTGATGAGCGGGGAGGAGTTACAAACAAGAAAAAAGTATGCGAGACAGAATGAAAATAATAACTGTAACGAAGCGCGAGAGGGCGGCGAGTCCTCTCACTCGTGGTGCAAAGAAGCAGCAGACACAAGGAATAAATCAAAAAATTATTAAATTAAACTCAAAAACTCCAGAACAAAAGGAAAAAAAGACTGAAAAGGCAGCAAAAGGAACACACGGTAGGGGAACACAACATAACGTTACTTTAACAAGACATGAAATGAACTGAAAAACATAGGGCTTTTCACACTTGAAATTGTTAACCCAGGGTTATCGTAAACCCCGGGTAAACGGAATCCTGGGTTATCTGT
>JAUCNO010000795.1:15448138-15467567 GCA_032353835.1 Enteromius viviparus | reverse complement strand
ATTGGGCAAAACCAAAACAGACAGGACTAAACCAAAATACACAAAGACACGGGGGAGACAGGACAGACAGGGCAGAATGTCACAATAACAGAGAAGCACATGGGTAAGACATGAAAACAAAACAATAGTCAAAGAAAAAACACCTGATGACATAACAGATATAAGTTCGTTTAGCTCACCTAAAAAGGAAGATTTTTATCATCATTTACTCACCCTTATGTTGAAGCAAATCAATTCTGTTTTTTCCCCCTGAAGAACCTAAAATTTATTTTAGATTTTGATAACCATTGTCTGTGGTGACAGTTCTTCACAATAATGTTTAAATCTGAGACAAATGAAAGTGCCATATGTATCATTTGCAGTTCATAAATAAAATATCTAAAAGGTTAATGTTCTATAGCGTGTGATAATGTACCACCTACACTAAAGCGAAGTAATAGGGTTAACAAAAGCATATGTGAGATTTAAATGCATTAGCAGAAGCAATCATGCTGTTTTAGCTTGCTTACAAGTGTCTTTGAGCTTTTTGTCCAATTTTGTGCTTCACTTTGCAAGTATAGTGTTGTACCAGGTGAGCTACTAAGCAAGTTTACAATGTCGGAAAAAACATGTAACTGGTAATGAAAGTAAAATGTATTAGTATCCCATGCAACCTGGTAAAATAGTTATTTAATCATAACATAATAATTTTTTTAGCATTTATTTCAGCTGAAGCGTTTGTGGCAAAACATTAGGAAAACATTTCAATGAGCCTAGGTTGCAACCAACACTCCAAAGAAGAAAGGCAGTCATACTTGTTTGGAATAACATGAGAGTGGGGAAAAAAAGATGTCAGAGTTCTCACTTTTGTGTAAACTATGCCTTTAAGGGTAATGTGCACATCACATTTCATGACCATGATTAACAGTGTTGTTGTCACAGAGTGTGTGTTGTGGCCATGGCAACTTATATTATTGAGGGCCACTATGATACCCGTTATCTCAGTTTAAACAGGCTGTCTGCTTCGTTTGCCATTTGAATTGCATTCAGAGAGTGTGATCAATGTAACAGTGAGGCTAAATCCTTCTCTGATTGTGTTCATTTCAAATTGCTGTTAATTTTTTTTTTTTTTAAATGCAAAAGACGACAGTACAATATCCTCTCCCTGATTAACTATTCAATCCCCCTTCCTAAAAAAAGCAGCCTATTAAAAGATTAGTCAAGAAATCTCATAGGTATTTTTGGAATATTGTGATGATTGCATAGAAATTACATGCAGACAGTTCTCTGCTAAATAACATTCAGTAATAACACGGTTGTTTATTATTCATTTTATGCTCAGTTTTTAAATTCTTTCATTCTCCTGGAGGCTTTGTTGAATAGAAAAAAATGAAGAGAGGAAATTTTCTGGTTATGGGATTAGACTCTTCTAGAAAAAATAACATTCCATTTTCAAATTAATATTTATTTTAACAAGTTACAAATAATTAACTCTATCAATGCTGCATTCAACCTTCTTTATGTACTGTATGGCAATGGCCATACTTTACCATAAGAATTTTTAATAATTACTCAATTTATCCTAAGGAAAAATATCAACAATACTGGCCTTCATTCATAGTACTTTGTAAAATTATGCTGTTAAATAAAAATGTAACATAAAATTATGTTATTTGCACAATTCAGGTATATTTATTATTACAATCATCAATTATCAGTTATCATCAATTTACTGTAGAATAATTGCAGAAACCTCTGTCAGTCTTGGTAACAGTCCTAATAATTTTATTATTTTATTATTATTATAAATATTTTTTATTGTCTATTGTAAAGCTGATTCTTTTAAATCTCAATAATTTATGCTTTTCTTTTTGTAGTGCTCTACTAAGATGCTCCATTTTCTTGTGATATGTGCCCTGAAATCTGAGAATTACAGTACAGCCAGCAATGGTTCCTTTTATTTAGATGTCTTTGGGACTGTCTTTGTCTTCCTGTCTCTGCTTCCATTTAACGAAATGCAATAACGTAGAACTTGTGTTGCGCATAGAGCCATGTTCTGAATCATCCTTCTGTAAAATCCATCGGCTTTCTCCACGTGATTCTCCCACCAGACCCCCAGACAAGAGCATTTTGCACATGCTGTATCAAGACTGAATAAGGATGTCATATTATGCCTGAAGGCTTGAAGAATACAATACTTTGTGGAATATAATATCAGTAGAAGAGCATTAAAGGCATTGCAGCATGTGTTGTTTCTCACATGCGTGTCTGCTGCTGTTTTGGCTGGTGCCGTGCTGACTGTGCCCAGTGGGGCCCTCTGATTCAGGCAGCTGCTGGAGGAATCTGGAGCTCTCGGGTCTGTGCTAATGTGTAGTGACATGAAATCATCTCTACACTCAAGACTTCCATCTGCTGTTCTGAACGGGGAAATGGTTTAGTGATTAGTGGTCTGTTCTGTTAGATGCTGTGCTGTGAATTCTGTGTTTCGGAACATTTGCTTGCTTGACTTCAGATATTTTCTGGTTAACAGCAGAAAAAAGATAATCCACCAGTGTTTTAGCACAGGCATAAGATAAGCCAACACACTTCCTACCTAGTCATATGTTTTCTAATTAAACCTTCATTAAATAACGGGTTAAATTAGTTGTGTCATTTTATTTTATGATGTAAATGTGTAGTTATTGCCTTAAGGGGCTCTTTCTATTTGATCAGACTTTAGTTTGTTCAGTCAAATTACTTTGACAAATTATGTCTGGTTATGTTCAAAAATAGCATTAACAAAACTTAAAGGTGCTCTATGAGATGCTGTCACTTGACATCACCGCTGATGTTTAACGTAAATACAAAACAAAACAGTCCGTTGACCGTAGTTTGTTATTGCTTTGGTGCACATCCTGTGCCCATAGTGCTTGTTTTGGTATTGCAGCCTCTGTGTTGTCTTTTGAGACCGGGTTTTTTCCCAATGTATTCAGAGGGCAGACAGCAAGACGATCAAGGGGTGATGCATACAATTTGAGATAAAAATGAAATCAAGCTAAAATCCTGCAACATCTCATAGAGCACCTTTAATGTACTGTACAGAAAGAAAATTTGAACTTGTTGTTGAAGGTGATTGGAAATTTTTATTTTTTTTGGAGAACTGTTCTATTCTTGTGTATACGGTGCATTGAGCATGGCGGAAGACGTAAGTCACGGGAGAAAAAAAATCTAAATTATGTTACTTTTTTCCGCAAATAAAACAAAAATATTCTTGTAGCATCGCAAAAGTGAGGTTGATCCTCTGATGTCACATGGACTGTTTTACCAGTGTTTTTGCTATGTTTCTGGATCTGAGATCACTTTATTTGTGTTGCTGTTTATGGAGGGACAGATGGATCTCTGATATCAATTAAAATATCTTAATATGTATTTCGAAGATGAACGGAGGTCTTCTGGGTTTGGAACGACATGAGGGTGAGTAATTAAGGGATTTTTTGTGGGGTAACTAACCCTTTAATTCAACTTCATTGTCAATTTACAGGGATAATTCACCCAACAATGAAAATTCTTTCATTAATTACTCACATCTTTTAGAGGATTAATGTTAATGTCATTCGCCGATCCTGATTTGCCTAAATGTGTCTATGTTTGTGTGAATCAGAAGAACAGAGGAATTAAATAAGTAAAATTAAATAAAGTGGGGTTTTTTTTTATGAATGTTTGCAAATCACCTTTCTTAATAATATGCTAGTTAGCCAGTTTTGTGACTGTTTATCACTCCACGGAGGAGAGGGGCCAGGTCAGCAGAGATCATTAACATTTAAAGCAACACAGACTAGAATGGATTGCTGAAAACAGAGCTGATTTTGACAGGGTAAAAAAAGGTGATTTTACACTATCACTGAGAAATTGTAACCAAAGTATGTTATAGATTTTTATTAAGACCCTAAAGAATCATATTAACTTGTGGAAAATGGGCATCCAATGACCCCTTTAAGGTATTTGATCATTTTAATGGGTGAAAATTTTTTTATGGCAGAAAAGGCACATAATTGTTAAAAAACTGTAAGACAGGAAAATACATTGTGAATTACATTTCTTGCCAAATGCTTACTTTATTTTGCTAACTAACATACAGTATGTGACCCTGAACCACAAAACCAGTCGTAAGTAGCACAGGTCTATTTGTAGCAATAGCTAAAAATACATTGTATGGGTGTCACGCCTTTGTCTGTGTTCAATGTCACAGTTTTGGTTTTGTTCTAGTAATTCCTATGTTTCCTTATTTGGTCATGTTCCTGTTCTTGTTTAGTTGATTAGTTAACCCTTGCCACCTGTGTTCCTCACCTGCCCTGCATTTACCCCTGTGTACTTAAGCCCTGTGTATTCTGTCCTGTGGGTCGATCGTAAATGTTATTTAGTGTCTGTTGGTGTGGATTTCTTGCTTGTCTGTGTCTACCTGCCTTGGATGATTAAAAGGATTTGCATTTTATAGTTTGGTATCTGCTGCAGTGATTCACCACACGCAGACTGTGACAATGGGTAAAAATTATAGATTTTTCTTTTATGCCAAAAATCATTAGGATATTATGTAAAGATCATGTTTCATGAAGATATTTTGTAAATTCCCTACAGTAAATATATAAAAACTTAATTTTTAATTAGTAATATTAATTGATAAGAACTTCACTTGGATGACTTTAAAGGTGAGCTTCTTTATTATTTATTTTTTTCTTCAGATGATGCATACATCATAATAATAAGAAAGTATCCTTATGACTGGTTTTGTGGTGCAGTGTCACATACAGTATATAAAAAAAATTAAAAGGTTTTATTGGGAGGAGAAAACATTTAAAAATAATTATTTATAATATTTACTGTTTAGCTTCACAAGTACATTTATCTTATTTTTCATGATGTTTATTTTTTGCATGATATACTACAGTGTATATATAACACTTGATTAGTTAAAAAAAAAATCATTAGTTCCTTTATAAAGAAAAGTTGGATGTTGTCTAGTAGATTCAGATTTCATTGAGATTTCTCCTCACACCCCCTAAGCTCATAAAAATCAATAATTCTCTGACAGTAACAATAACATTGTCTCAGGGAGGATTGGGAAAGATGAGTACGGCTCTTCCTCTGACCACAGGGTGTCACTGTGATGTTTCATTGGTGGAATCCCCTGTCTGCTGTTCTCATAATCTACTGTTACATAATCATCATCCTCAGTGCAGAGACTTAGAGAACTGAGACTCCCACTCAGCCAGTGGGCTGTTCTGTCTCTATTCGTAAAGATTTAATGCTTACAGCATCGTGTTTATGTTTGATTTCTTGCGCATGTGCTGTTATCTTTTATATAAAAGGTGTTTTGTCTCTGGAGACACACTACACAATATGCAAGCATGAACAGTTTCTTAAGGGTAAATGCTAACTTTTGACCAGTACACATATTGAGTGTCATAGCAAAAGGACAATATGATGTTAAACTGTAATTGAAATGTGTCTCACTTTGTCAGTTTACCAATGTGATCAGTAAACCCCAGAACAGCTATACAAATAAGCATGACTTGACTTGACTTGAAGAGAGGTGTGATATTATGTTTCTAGACACTTTTGCTTACAATTTTCACTTGGCAGACCATATGGGATAAAAATCAACTTTACACCCTTGCAGTGTCCTAGCAACCACCCAGTCACTATAGCAACCACATAGCATCGCACTGACAACCACCCAGAATAGTGGGTAACCGCATAGCAACACCCAGGTTATTAGCAACTACACAAAACACACAAGAAAACACAACGTGTTAAAACAACCCCCCAGAACACTTGCAACTTCAACACTGCTGAGACCAGACCAGCAACTACACAAAACAAAAAATTCCTTAGCACATACTGTAGCAAGGTGCTAACAACCACCAGTACACTTTAGCAACTGCATAGCAATGCCCTAAAAACCATCCAAAATACTGCATCCTGGTGGCAAGTGCCATCATCAATCCAAAATACTGCATCCTGGTGGCAAGTGCCATCATCATCAAACTGAGTAAGATTTGTTGTGTGGTGTTGGCAGAAGCTGTTTGCACTAACTCCACCCACCAATTCGTGATCAACTAGTTGTCAACTATACAAAAGAGAGTCAACCAACCGTTGTAGTGGCGTAGATGGTAAAGCTCATACCATAAGTGTTTTTGACATGATCATCTCAAGTTCAAATCCACTTTTTCCATTTTAAATCCCATCAGAAAGGCGTTTGTTTTCAATAAAAGTGAAGGAAATAATCAAAAAGTCATATAGAATAAGAGTAGGTTTAGGGAAGGTTTTATTGTCCCAATAAGGTGGCATCCATTTAGTAATTAGAATTTAAATTACAATTTACACTCAATACCTTATTGCATACCGTTTTATAATGTACAATACTGAGGTACAAATCACTATTTACTGTACAATAAGTAGTAGGCTATAAAAAGCATAGAATTTATAGCTAGTGTAAATAGCACCTAACTGCTTTAAATAAATACAGTGCTACAAAATTTGTACCTATATTTGCACAACATTAGCCAATATTATTTACAACATTAATTTTATTCTGAAGACAGTAACTTTACTAAGTTATATAGGCTAGAGACCTATTTTTATTGGGTTAAATTTGTTTTAAAACCTCTTTCTTTGTGGCCTCACTTTTTATGAAATATTTCCAAGTGCTGATAATGATAATGCTGTTGCTGTTTTAAATGCATATCATATACAGCCCATTATCCTCACCTTTCATCTCTCCATTGAAAGGCTGTATTATTTCGCGTTATTAAAATGTGTGGGTCAGCTTGATGTCTTGGTTTTGATGTGGTAATGTGATTCGG
Organism: Enteromius viviparus; assembly: GCA_032353835.1. Lineage (NCBI taxonomy): Eukaryota > Metazoa > Chordata > Actinopteri > Cypriniformes > Cyprinidae > Enteromius > Enteromius viviparus. The sequence continues at coordinate 15,460,746 of JAUCNO010000795.1, read as the reverse complement.
TTCAGATACACTCGTAAACGGGACTTGCGCAGTTGAGGCTGTAGACCATATTGAGCACCGAAGACTCCACGCGCCTCAGTTCTTCAGTCGTGAGAGAGTGTGATTATCCTCAACGCGCAGTCGGCAGCAGGTGTATTCACGGATGCGCCGCGCGGTAAAGTAAAACATGAGCCCGCGCTGACAGCCCCCGTCCATCTCTGCTGGCGGCCACTTGTGAGCCTGAAGAATGGCAGGTGCCAAAAGAACCGAGTCGCCGTCCGAAATCGACCCGGACGTGAAGACCGAAGCCAGGAAATCCTTCGAGCGCATTTGGCACAATTCGGCGGTGCCGGTTCGGACGATGGGTTCTTTTGAGAGCGATGCTGGCCAAAGGTACCGCAGTCCCGTTTCAGACAGCATGTGTTTGTGTAAACACTGTTTGATAGCAAAACTGCAGCATCCTCCAGCACGCGCCAAATTCACTGAGAATAACTCAAGACTGATGCGCTAATGGCGATAGTGGATGAAACGAAAAAGAAATGATATATTTCGTGTTTAGCGGAGCTTGCATGTTAATGATTGGCGATTTTGTTCAAGTAGTCTTGAGTGAATCAAATCAGTGATCTAAAAATCTGCAATCAATGGCATTTCACACCACTGCGATCTAATACAGGAATCTCAGGTCTGCCTGATAATACTGTAGCAATATTAGTCTGCTACAAATATTTCATAAATCCACCTAAAACGTTTATACTGTAGTTTAATATGACTGACAGGAGGGTGCTGCATCTTTTCTTGTCTTTTATCTTTACTCATCCAGTCATATAATAGCTCTTTATTACATTAAGCAATGAATCTTATATAGTTGTCGATATTGATTTAGTGTAGTCTAATGCAAACCACCGGCATCCTTTTTTGAGCCATTCAGAAAGCTTGTAGATATCTACTAATTTGGTGTCAAATACTAATTTAACAGTCAAATATGATGCTTTGTGCAAATCACTTTGTTCCCTTATAAACAAATTACTTTTAAAGTGCCGGTGAACTAGTGAACGGGTGTATTTTCATTTTCACATTTGCTCTGTGTGGCCTTTATATCATGTTCATATGTGTATTTATTTGATCAGTACACCTCAGTCATTCATTCTGAATGCACGTTTTATTTTACGTCTCATTGTTGAATGTTATTGGTTCCAACTGACAGATGAGTTTACCTATATTAATGAGTTAGTAATACAACCTCATGTTCATGCCATTTGGATATGATTGTTGACCGAAGCCGACCAGGCACCTGTAAAGCATACTATCACTTATTATAAGGTGGTCAATATGCAAATCACCTGAAATATGATTATTTTGTCACGGTTTGGTTTGGTAAAATTATCATTCACAATGCTTTTCTTTATTCTTAGTCCACACCCAGCTCTTACCTCACTCTAAAGCAGTTCTTTCAATGCAAGTTGAAGCTTTATGGACCTAATGCAGCTTCCTGCAGAGTTGGTTTCATATCTGTTCAATGATGTCCTCTAATGTAATCCACTCAAACTGACCATTCAGCCTATTGCCCTATTGTGTACTGCGATAATGGTGCACAAAGGCACTTGTGTTTGCAGTTGAGCTGAATATGAGAGATGAGCAAAGGGAGAGCTGTAGAGTTGTGTAAAAATGTCAAAATATTTTTAATGAGGAGCATAGATTGAGAAATGAAGTATGGTTTTATGTTTTTATATGGTCTAATTGCTCTTAAGTATTAAATATTTAAACATAGGCATATATCTTTTGTGTGCACATTTCATGTAATTCCCATCAGCAAAATTGTTTGGCATTTTACAGTAAGCCTTACTTTTAGACCGTAGTTCTTGTAGTATTTTTGCAAAAACTAAATTGTGGAGATGCAGGTTTTCAATTTCAGACTTATGTCGTAATGTCTAACCCCATAAACCTGGAATCCCCTAAAGGTAAAAGGTTTTGGTGGCCAGCAGTGTTTAATTAACATTTATTGACTTTATAAATAAAATATGATGTTAATGTAACACCTTGTCCTCGAGGGCCTTAAAGAAGTAAATATGTCAATCATTGTCTCTCTATTGATCTGCCCAGTGGATGCCTTAACAACAATATACAATAGGCAAGTCTATCTTGGCATTAGTTGCCAGGAACAAACTATAAATAGGGCACAAGCTTACACAAGGATGAACAGGAATCTTAATGAGTGTATCATATCATCACAATGTCCAGTAATTGCAGTAAGGAAGAAAGCACTGTTTAAAAAACGACAAATTATAATGGAAAAAATGCTGTGTGTTGTCATTCAAATATTCAACATCATTTGATGCTTTAGTGATGCTAGCTACACTAGAGGATGGATACTGAACACACAATTTTTGTATCCTTCCCTGCAAATGAGCTGGTGCTGCTTTGAAGAGGGCGGAGCTTCAAGAGCTCAATCTCCAACAATACCAGTGCTAGCCTTTGCAAATAAACACTTTGCACTATTAGTACACGTCTGTTATCTTTAGAGAAAAGCACTCAATGCACTTTATAACTTATGCTATGGCAAGCTATTACAAATTTTATAAGCCCCACTTGTGATTTTGATCTCTACTAATTCCAGCAGTAGACTTCATGTTGTGTTCATGCAATTTTAACTCGCACATTCCTAGTTATGATCTTTTTTTAGCTCATGAGGGCAGCATTGGTAAAAACAGACAAACATTAGCAACATTAGCCTTACAGAGTCCCAAGAAGCTCTTTCAGAAAGGCAATTTGAAAAACTAACACATGATACTTACTTCTACTGGAGGTGTAGCTGGATCATGAACAGTTGACACAACTCTAGTCTATCCTTCAGGAGCAACTTTTGTGAAAAACATGTTTTATACTGACACTCATTCACAAAGCATTGCAGTGTAAAAATATTCGCACAGACATAAATTTTGGTGGAATTTAGGTAGCAATTTCTTGCAAAAACAAAATTAATCCACTTTCAGGAGTAAATGGAGAGAGCTATATGGATCCATACATCTAGCTACAGTACACTTTTTAATGCTGGGGAGATATTCTCGTCAGTGCCGTAATGGTGGACTGTGTTCAACTCGCTGTAAACTTGCGCAGGGCAGTTCTGTGTTAATGTCTGTCAACATTCATGGGCAGGGCATGTGGGCAAATTGACATCAAATTAGCATAACCTTCTACCTAGCCTTGGTCTGACGCAAGAAGCAAGTCATTGTTGATTTTAGCAGTTTCTGTGCTAAGATGGGGCCTAAAACCTGACTGAAATTCTTCATAATGTTGTTTTTTTGCAAGAATGAGCACAGTTGAGCAGATACATCTTTCTCTAAAATTTTAGACATAAATGGAAGATTAGAAATGGGTCTGTAATTTGCCATTTCACTAGGGTCTAGTTATGGTTTCTTAATAAGAGGCTTAATAACCACCAGTTTGAATGGTTTAGGGATGTGGCCTAAAGATAACGACGAGTTGATAATATTAAGAAGCGGTTCATGGCGCATTATGTTTTACTCTAACCTTTTTCAATTTGATGGGGGCAACAGCTTCTAACGTATTGGAGAAGATGGTGCCCATATCGCTAGTCATTTTGTATAGATCCTGTGTATTAAGGGGTACACAGAGCAGTTGAGATAAATCAGGCAGGTTATTTGTAAATCTATTTTTGGTGGCTGGAACAATAGTTCTTCCAAGATGATAACGGGGAGCCATATAATTAATATCAGTAATACGCAGCATACACGATACCAGGAAATGGTCAGAAACATCATTGCTTTGAGGTATGATATATCAGTAAGATCAATTCCATGTGACTTAATTAAATCCAGCGTGTGATTAAAATGATGAGTGGACCCGATAACATTTTGCTTTATTTTAAAAGAGTTGGTAAGTAGTCGATCAGGTTGGTAAACGCAAGTCCTAACCCATCATTTTTATTATCAGCGTGAATGTTAAAATCCCCAACAATTAGTGCTTTATTAAAATTAACCAATAGTTGGGAAAGGAATTCTGCAAATACTGTTAGGAATGAGTCAACAATTTATTGGGAAATGAGTATTACATAAGTTTAGTACACAGTGTATTGTAAGCCGGAATGTGAGGTGATTGACACCAGTTACATACAATGAAAATGTAAATGAATCATATGCGATTGTGCTTTAATGTCAATAACTCTCTTTGCACAGATCAGCTTTGTAAAAGAACTTGAGCTTCAGAGCAGCTCGCAGTGAGAGTGAAATGTTTCTGAGGGTGCTGGGAAAGGCTGTGGTGCAGTGCAGGGTTTGTATTTGTACTGTATGTAGGTGTAGCTTAAGACAAGTGAAAATTCATCCAGTCCGACAGCAGGGACTCAACAGACTGAAATCAGAACTGGGCATCATAGTCCTTCCTTGTACACTCTATTTCATCAGCCTAGAAATTTTGTTTTTGCGAGTAGGTAGATACAAAATCAGTGCTTATATTAGATATTTTTGTAATTTATGTAATTATTATTTTTATTAACAGAAAATTGATATATCCATGTATTTATTTCTGTAAAAATGTGACAATGTCATTATTCCAGAAGTTTCATGAATTGTATTTTTTACAGAAAAAAAAACAGCAATTACTTCAAATTGATTTGGGATCTTTTTACATTTTTATTTTACATTATTTTAATATATTGTATTCTTAGTATTATATATATTACTATAGTATGTATTTTTCATAAAATCTGGTTCTCCCATGCATACATTTGCTTACATTTGCATAGACAATAATCTTACAAAACAAACATGCTATATACATAAATAATTTACTCTAAATTATAATTGTCAAGTTCAATATAGGAACACGTTTATTTAAAAAAAATACTTAAGGTTTATTGTACTTGAGATACTGTATGTGAACTCAATAACTGATTATATTGAGCACAAACTAAATTAAATGAACAGATTTCATCTTCCCAGCTTTAGATTGTTAAAGCAGAGAAAATGCTGAAATTACTATAAGTGTTATTTTGTGTTTTTGCACAATATTAATATAGAGTTACTGTTTGTTCTGTTATTTTGGATTTAAATTGATTTAAATGTCTGTTTTTGAAAAATAGAGCCTGAGATTAGGTTTAGGATAGAATATCTTATAGCATGTAATTTTGTTTACATAATTATTGTTAGCTACTTTTGTTATTGTTAGTTACTATAGTAACTATAACATATTAACCTAATGAAAAACTTGTGTTTAAATGTGCTATTAGTAGACTTTTTACCTTAAAATAGGAAAGTATGTACTTAGAATGTTGTATGTACATGTTATGTATGTACACACCTGCATTGTTGTTTACATTCAGAGGAAAGTAAGTATACTCTCCACAATGTCAGCGTGCCACCGCATACGCAATGAAGAGGAGAAGAATTGTTCTCAAGTCAAGTTGAGCCTCTGATGTCCCATGCAGAAACAATTTTATTGATGTCCTTGCTATGTTTCTGGACATAAAAACATTTCAGTTGTGTTGAGTTGTGCTGTTTGTGGAGGGACAAAAGCTTATTTGTGTTCTGAAAATGAATGAAGGTCTTACAGAGGTATAAAACTCCTGTAGGGCCACAGCCCTGCAGAGTTTAGCTTCAAACCTAATGGAATGATCCAGCTAATCAAATCCTTCAAGCTTAACCTGTTTATAAACTACAGGGTCGGAGCTGTAAAAACGTAAAATGTACAAACATAACTATAGAAATATATTAGTAAATATATACAATTTCTGTTGCTGTAAATATGTAAAGTTTCGTTTTAGTGTCATGCGGTCGTGGTTGTAGATACAGGCATACAACAAATTAAATGTAGAGATACTTTAATAGACATCAACACTCTATGAATATTCAAAACTACAGACCAAAAGAAACAGAACTGAAAGACAAGGCAGGAACACAGACAAAACAAAACAAGAACAGATCTTATATTGTACAGTATGTTTCAGTTTCTATCCAAACACACAGAAACGTGTGTGTGTGTGTGTGTGTGTGTGTGTGTGTACTTTGTAATCAGTTCTGCAGGAAAGTTGGGGTTCACCCATAAGATAAAGTTACCTTATACTGTAAATGCTTTTAGCCTGAACATAAAATAATCTGTTCAAACTGTTCAAAAGAGCTCGCCAGATTTTGGAAAACATGAGAGAAATCATCCGGGATCTAATTTTACCTTTATCAAAGCATACATTTTGTGACACATTGGAACAGTGTCAGATGTGCTGTGTGGTTGTGTAATGGTTGTGTGAAGCTTTATAAAGCTGTCCCAGACGATATTGTGGTAACTTTGAACACAAGTGTTTTTAGTGCTAAAAAAAGCTTGAAAATCTGCCACCTGGCCAGACTCACAGCAATCAGTATAATGGGAGTGTGTTTGTTGGGACGGGGGTGGGGTTCATCCTCTCAGCTTTTGGAAGACTGTATTGTATTATACTACTGTATGTGACTCACTGTGTCACTTTTTTTGTTCGGTCATCTGATTTTCTGGTGATGTAAGTGGGAGCATGTCCCAGTAGAATAAAAAGTGGTCGTTTGAAGACTAAAGTTCTGACAGTTTCTTGGATGGAGCAACAGTAAAAGGTTTTTCAGCCAATTATTTGGTCTCAGGAATCTATACAGCAAAGTCTGTAGCTTTAACTGTCTTTGCTAATTTGCTGGTTTGATGAATGTGGACATAAAACAAACGTTTCACACATTTTCAACCCATTAAGGGGGAAAATTCTGAAAAATTAATAAAATTCAAAAAATTGTCTTGTCATTTACTTATCCTAATATTTTTCTAGTTCTCTGTGACTTTATTGCTTCTGCGGAACACAAATGTCACTGATTGCATTTTTCGATGTCATAAAAGTGAATAAGCACTGGGATAGCATAGCCAAAAATGATGAAAACCATTATTTTTAATGAAGTCATGCAGACCGCTTATGATATTTAATTGAATGTATAAATGTACTGAATCTATATAGCATGAATCTATAACTGTAAAAACATTGTTGTTAATATTAGATGTTCTCCTTTTTCTTTATATATGCTATATATATTCTTTATAAATAGCGCATTTCGAGAGGAACGCGAAACAAATTAATCAAACACAGCTGGTAGCCCATCAGCTAATTATTCCCAATCACTTTAGCCAAATAGATTCTTCCCCTATTCACTATAAAACCCAGACTTTTTCCCCCGAAGACCAAGATAACGAGACGCTCTGAACTCCTTATCCCTGCTCCAAGGACACTTGGCATGGACTGTACAGGCTTGCCAGGCTTACACATTACTGGCACGCACACACAAAAAGAAACATGGCAACAGACAGACGCTACCTTCCCCATATCCAACGCCTTCGTGCTTTTACCCCACCGGTGTGGGTAGGCAGGTCTGTTGACCAGCGCTCTCAGCAGCTGCAGGACCGGATGGCTGTTTGCCTACATTGGACTATTTCTACATCCCCTTTTAAGTTAAAATAACATATTTTATATGGTAAAATTCCAGCAACCACAGATAGCAATTTTGACTGTACATATAATGTTGTAATGTTGTATAGACTGTAGGTGTTGCGGTATATCTTTTATGCACTTGACTTTTTGCACTTATACATTATAGGGCTAAAACATTACACTGATAATATCAGTGAAGCACTTACTGTACTTTATTGTAATGGAGCAAATACATTTATATAGATTGATTGAGTAAAAGATTCAGTGATAAGGAAGAGTACAATGAGTAATTGAATAACTGCTGTCATGTCATTGAGCTTAACTGTGTAGATCGATGATAAAGACACTATTAAGTACATGATAAAAGGTTCTTGAATTTTCGATTAATAAGTAGACAGTGAATGCAGAAGTTATTATCCCATGGAAAAACGTGCACTGTAGTCTTTTGGAATTTGGGGTTATTCAGTGTTATGGGCTCCTGCTTTTGGACTCTTATATAAATATCCAATAGTAAAATTGATCAGCTACACTGTATTGTTTGTGTCAGTGATATTGTGTAGCAGCGTAATGAACCCTACACAGCCCTGTGAATGTTGTGCTAAAATACTGCACTGCTCACCACACCACACAAAGGGAATATTTAATGCAATACATTCACAGGGAATATTTAGCCTGTAAATTCAGCGAGAATATGCAGTTCAAATTCCTTGCACATTTTCCTTGCTTGGTATAAGATTTTGATTTGCCATTTCCTGTTGTTTTACAGTTGTACAAATGAATATGTGGTGCAATATTATTGTACATCAGTACAAGTTGTTTGTTCTAACGCAGTCATCATCTAGCCACCATACAGTCCACAATCATCCATTGTTGTTTCGACTAAATGGCCACACAGAGCAATCCTTGGGCTATGAAATCTCCATACTCCTGTGGTTTGCAGCCAGACTGTGGATCTGGCTCAGTGCTCAAAGCTTTCAAATGGCACTTCAAATATCACACACTAAACACGTTGTTAAAAATGCTGTGTGTCAAAGTACAATCACTAAGCTGTGTGTCACATCTTCTGTGGCAGTGCTCTTCACAAGGACTGTGGTCAACCCTGATTTTTCCAGCATGTTTTTGCATGTTTGTAATTTGCATGTATTTTATTGAAAACTCTCTTCCCTTCTATGTTGCCCATGTCTGCTGTGTCCAGGTACACAGAGGAGTACAGTATGGATTCAACCAATGCACAGTAAGTCAGAGAGGAAGCGTGGTATTGTCTAGCCTTCTGAGGCAAGTGAAATATGTCTTATTAGGTGTCGTCACCTTTGTTTAGACTGGAGAGTCGTGACTCATTTGCAATTAGGAGACATTCTTTTTCAGGAGTAAACTATTTAGCTCAGAGACTGTGATGAAGTCTAATAAAACTTTCCTTTACATGCAAAGAATGTATAATAATATATTCTATATACAGTATATACTGTACAAAAAAAAATTAAAATAGTGAAAATACACAAAATTAGATAAGATGTGATTTTCGTCTCAAAATTTTGATATAACAAGCTTTAAAGGTGGATTTCAATCATTTAAATTTTTGACATGGACATACTCAGACAATATTAAAGATATCAGGGTTACATTTTCACAGAATGTTCTTTAACTTATGATTTAATGTAAAACACTTAAATGACAAAAAATGATATTGGTTTTTATAGACAGGGTTACATATTTGATGCACAGATTTCTGTACATTATAAACACTATAAAAATTTAGCTGAAAAAAAGTTGAACACAATGTTCGAGTTGCTTTTTGTTATTTTTTATCTTCATAGTTTATGATTTTAAATGTGTTAAAGGGCTTAGGGACACATTTGCTAAGCGGGAAATTAGTGTGAGATCGCAATCATCCCATTAAAGTGCCGATGGGAGTGGAAAGTTCTGCAGCTGATCTACTGACAATATGCAAATTAAAGAACACAGACACAGATGCTTCATTTCCATAATAACCATCGCAATCAAGAGGAGCACAAACTAGGATTGCAAAAAAGCAGAGACTATGATAATCAGGTAATCAGCTAACAACACAACATGTGTTGAGACGATGATTTTAAAACTTGTTCCTGGGTTTTAAAACAACTGGGTTAAGACAGGTTTTTTGGGAGGGGTGTTAAATAATAGTGGAAATCCAAGTAAATTGATTTACTACCTTTGTAAATAACCTTGCATAATTCATTTAAATACATTTTGCATCTCAAGGGGAAATTTTCACAAATGCATATGCTTTAAAGGTCTGTAATAAACAGGCAGCGATGTAAAAGAATGTGTTGATGATCTTCTGTGGAGGTGGTTTTACCTCGTTAAGTAGTACATTCCACACCCGGTTGTTTTGGAAGATTGGCTTCGATATAAGTTGTTTTTAGACTAGAAAGAAAGGTTTGAGTTCTAAACCTACAAGATGTTTGACCCTCTAATAAGGCAAAATATCAAGGGAATTTAGATTTCTTAGTTCATGACCCCATTAAGGTTAGTTGCAAAGATAACCACTTTTCACCACTTATTTTAAAGCCCAAAAATGTTGATGCAAGCAGTGAGTAAATCTGTCCTTTAGTGTCTAAAAAGCCATAATCTAATTCTAAAAACATTCCCTTCAGCTGGTACATGTCTTTTTAGATGTGAAAAATAGTGTTAAAGGTGACACATCATGAAAATCTGACTTTTCCGGGTTATAAACATTATAATCAGGTCCCCAGTACATTTACCAACCAAGAAAACGTGAAAAAGAGTAGCACAGTAACTTTGTTTTAGTAAGCCTTTTTTTCGGCAACCGATGGTTAGATTTAATCACCATTGTTAGTGTGATTATTGTAATGTTCCTCAGTCAGAACAAAGTGTCATATATTTTTAGGTATGTGCTCCGTGTTCTCCTTTATCAGGGTTTCTTAGATCTCTCCCTGGAGGTCCAATGCACTACAGAGTTTAGCTCTAACCCTAATCAAACACTTGAGCATGCTAATCAGTATCTTAAGGATTATTAGAAAATCACAGGTAGGTGAGCTTTATCAGGGTTGGAGCTAAACTCTGCAGTGCGTTGGACCTCCAGGATAATATTTGAGAAGCCCTGTCCTGTATAACAGTATATGAGCCATTAATGCCTGATGTATCTCATGCGGTTCTCAACAACAACAACAAAACGTGTGGAAAAGGATTCATTTGTAGAAAAAGTTGATTTCAAAATTTGAGTGTGAGGACAGTGAATTAGCAAGGATTACAATAGTCAAACCCCCAGCAGAATAGCACCCATGCTACAGACTGACTAGCTGCCCTGGTAAAACAATGTTTGAGTTTGGCGGATGTTGTGCAAGTGCATGGTTTGATTGTGGTTTGTATGCAGGCTGCATACGTCACATTATCTAGTTTTAGACTTCCTGTCTCAAATGGTTTTCTGGCTCAAATTAAAAATATCAAAATATGTTTTTTTAATGATATTGCTAGTTTTTTGAATGTTATCATATTGAAATTTCTGTTGTGAGTTGCTCTGTGACCCGTAAAGAGGAGGATGTTGAAATGAAGGCATAGGTGCTTTTTTAGAGTGCATTTGTTACACAACCTCTAAAAAGTCATGCCACTCTTGGAGCAGTGACTCATGACTTGCTCTTTGTCAGTAACATCTTTGAGTCCAGTGCAGAATGAGTGTGATGGTATTTTTCTTTTTTTCAGCAATATAGTTCATTTTGACATTTAAGCTGCACAAATGTTAGAAATGCCTGTAACTTGCATTATCTGTATTTTTACACATTTAACACGTTACAGACAATGTAATTTTATATAGGTCAATGTTTACGACATTGTGAACCAAAGGCTCAAAAATAATTGAAATATATTTTATATACTCTTGGCTTTTAATTTTAGATCACTCTCTCATCACATTCTCTTTCTTCTAAAGAACACACACATGAAAATATTGTAGTAAAGAAAACACGGTCCCTTTAAACTTATTCACTGTGTTGTTCTGTTACCATTTCTATTGGCTGTTAGTTATGTCAATCAGAGAGTATGCACTAAAGAGGCATGTACAGGGTTATTATTTCAGTCTTAGAGGTTGCTTGCATGGTCATTGCATGGTCGGAAAATCTGCCATTCTGTGCCGGAGCAAGAGCAGTATAACGCAGAGTCCAGAGTCCAAGCTATGCTACCGCGGACCAAGTAACTGCTCTTTCACAGAAGACTGCATCACTAACAGAGCAAGTGGAGAAAATCAGTAAGAGCTACTGTATGTGTCTGTGGAGCAGTTTAACCTTCTAATGCAAAAGATGGAACAACTCCAAACAAAGCTAGATATTTTCACTGCCAGGGAGCAGGGAAAGCAGCAGGAAGTAAATCAAGAACTCCGAACAAAGACATATTTACATAGCCCCTATCGTACCCAAGTAGGTTTGTGCTATCACTGTAGTGAAGAAGGGCATTTTCACAGAGCCACTAAACTCTAGTCAGGACAACAGGACTGAAAGGGCAAGAACGCTGGAAAAGCCAGTCCGCCACACCACAGTTGGGGCATGCAAAAAGCAGAGGCCCAAGTTTGCTTATAGACCTGGCTGTAAACAGACATGTCTCCATAATCAAGAATCAGGGAAGGACATGAATGCTAAAGGTGGCCTGAAAGTTACATTCCAAATTGGCACCTAGTCCACAGAAAGAAAAGTCTTTGTGGCTCCGATACGTGACCCTTTACTTTTGGGGCTAGATTTTTTGCAGGCTAGATTTTTTGACAGCCTTCATCACTCGCTATGGTCTCTATGAATACACTCGTATGCCCTTCGGGTTGTGTAACGCTCCAAGCACTTTTCAAAGGGCAATGGAGCTTGTTGAGTTTGCACTGTACACGATCTGCACTAGCATGCAATTTTTTTGACAGTTGATGGAATTGTTACATCATTACACCCATAAAGTACTTAAGCAGTCTCTAAAAGATGGTCATCAATGTGCTCCCAGCTTGAAACTCTTGAGTATTAGATTGAGTTATTAAAAATTTGATTAAGATGATTTCCATTTTATTTATCCATGACACATGCTATGTTTTTAGATGTAGCCTGAGTTATGTTGTACGATGATTGTTTGTATTATTTAGGCAGTAGGGGTGTAACGATACGCGTATCGTGTATCGTACGATTCATGGTCATTTTCCAAATCATAGTGATCATCCCTATCC
>JAUCNO010000795.1:15425634-15448038 GCA_032353835.1 Enteromius viviparus | reverse complement strand
GGATAGGGATGATCACTATGATTTCGAAAATGACCATGAATCGTACGATACACGATACGCGTATCGTTACACCCCTATTAGGCAGTATTTTTTGTTTTTTGTTGTAAGTTTTAAAGCAGTAGATTTTTTGGTAACACTATATGAAGTAACAGTATTTAACATCTAATTTCTTAAAACTGAATCATTGCAGGTGCAATGCCATGAACCCTGTACTGTACATCCACAACAAAGCAAACCGAACCAAATCTAGGTTCCAAACTGGTGATATGATCCGAAAATGTTATTCGTGAAAAAAAAAACAATGTCGAAAATTGTATTTAACATGGTCACAGTTTAATAAAAACATTGTTAGGCCTATTAATATGAATTATATTATTTCCACAGTTAAATTACAAATAAATTATACTGAGAAAAACGAGCAACGAACACAACAGCGCTTTTTGAAACTTGATTTGATTTAGATCGGGACTTCAAAGCACGTATTGCAAGTCATTTGATTTAGATTGGGATGTTGGAGCAGATTCGTAGGATGCTTTTATCCCCAACAGGGAAAAAAATTTTTTTAGCAGAGGCAGGGATTCATAGACCTGAGGGGGCGAAATCCCCTCCATGCCCTGGCAAATCATACCCTGGTTACACTCTTACACCCAGCTTTAGCATATGTACAAAATAGTATTTAATAGTATTTCTTATGCCCATAGAGTTCTTGAGCTTGGACTCAAAATTCCCTGAGTGCAACGGCATTGAATATTGGCACTGCCACACAAAGCTATCATCGCTATTGATGCACTGAGATTAAATATGCACAAGTATATATGAGATTTGAGAGCAACAGGGACAACTGTGAATTTTTCATTTTGTTTTGTTTATTTTTTAATTGTTTAATTTTTAATGTTATAGTCTCAGAAAAAAAGGTACTAAGCTGGCATTGGGGTGTTGGAGTCATTGGGAGTCGTCTTATATTAACTAGTGCTGTAAGTACATATAAGTGAACATAATGTAAAATAAAGTGCTACCCTTATTTTTGTAGTTAATCAGATTTTGATTAATATGTACTTTTTTGTTTGTATAAAGTTCAAATTTAGTAAACTTCAGTAAATATGTTTAGTTAATATGTTCAGTAAATATTTGTAAACAAAATGTAGAGCCCCAAGATACAAATGATGAAGCCAGTGGTGCAAGTAGTATGGCAAAACTCACCTAAGAGGAGACCAGGTACTAGTAATGCCTAATTTCTAAAGTTACAAACTAAATCTTTTGAATTTCTTACACAACACTTGCTTTACAAAACGATGTGAATGTCCCCATTCTAACGTCTGGTGTTATTTCCCTTAGAATGCTCTGTAAAGTAGGCTGACATGAGCGCACAGGCTCTGAGTCTTCAATATTTATGCTCCTCGCACTATAAATAGAGCTACTGTAGCACAGTATCTGTCAGTCGGAGAGCTAGTGTACGTGGGTGGATTGACGGTATATTTTGGGCTGCTCAAATCAAAAGAATAAAGATTTTTGCAGAGACTAAATTACTATCAGTTCAGCTATTATTGACCAGCTCTATTGTTCTATATTGGCATGAAGTGTTACGGATTTCCTTGCAATTATAATGTCAGTCTTTTCTAGTGTGAGAAGCAGTTTGACAGTCAGGCAGAGCAATTATTTCTAGCACAGTGAAGACTTGCGGACATGTTTTGTGTGTGTGTGTGTGTGTGTGTGTGTGTGTTTGTTTGTGAGTTTGTGTCAGTTGATCTGTTCTTGCATACAGTATATGTAAAAATTCTGTCTTATTATAGCTAAATTATAGCTTATTTCAAGAAGCTGTTGTTTGTTTTTTCCCAAATGCATTACACCGGTCGTTGTTTTATGATTGTAAACTTCTTATTTTCACTTTAACAAAACAGCCCTTAGCTCAGTAAACATCTACCTTATGTGTGTCGCCAAAGCCTTTTTTTCACAGCATTGCCATGGAGACAGAGCAGGAGAAGCAGGAAACAATGGCTGTCCTCTAGGATCTCTCTCTCTCTTTCTCTGCTGGATACGGGGTTCATAATTACTGCCTGCAATATACATCATGTCATGCCCTCGACAAATGTAAAGGGCTTTGGGAAGCTCTAGCCTACCATTAGTATGATGCTTGTGACATCACAAATAACAAACATACTGAGTATAATGATTCCCATAGTGAACATGTACCATAGTGATATCAGTTTTTAAGGGCAATTGAAAGTGTAAAAATCATGTATTGTTCAAGCTTTATGACATAATATGCATTATCACCAAAAAATGTGCATTAGTGGAGCAATTAGAAGCAAGGATGGTTATATGGAAAAAGAAAAAAGTTTTTACAAAAGCAATTTCTATATTATTTTTTGTCCCAAAATCAAAATGTGCATTAAGCACAGAAATATTTTTGTGATTATTTAATATGATGTAAATTATTCAATGTGTGTGTGTTTCTTTTTGAGACCATGCATAAAATGTGTCTATGGCTGACAGATATGACTGAAACAGGGGAAATTGCATGTCTGTCATAGCCACAAGCGCTGTCTTTTCGCTCTCTGCTGCGAATCATTAGCTGCATCCAAAATCACATACTGTCAAATGTACAAATGATTTCTCAACTATTAAATATGTTCTGTGCATGTCATGTAGATTTCAGAATCTCTTTGGAAGAAGTGGAATTTTTTTACCTTTATTTTATAGGTATTCAGGTGTACTATATTGTAGAGGTTTATTTACACTATTTTACTCACGGGTCAAATGTTTGAAATAATTATGAAGGGTTTTTTTTCATCATAATATTCGTTTGTAAAAAATGTTTTTTGTTTTTTTTTGAGGTGGGAGGTGGAGCGCAGGCTGTCCCTCAAAGTGTATGTTGCTGCTATTGCAGCATATCATGATGGAGTGGAGGGTACGTCCCTCGGGAAGCACCAACTGATCGTAAGGTTCAGTAGAGGTGCGAGACGGGTTAATCCCCCTAGACTGCATCTCGTTCCCTTTTGGGACCACACCGTCAGCCTCCGTGGCCTACGGCAGGTCCCATTCGAGCCACTCACATCAGTCGACTTGAAAAATCTGACTGCATTGGCCTCCATCAAGAGGGTAGTGGACCTAAAAGCCTTCTCTGTCGCAGAGGAGTGCCTAATGTTCGATCTGGCTGATTCTCACGTCATCAGGACTTCCATCCACACTCTTCCGTGATCAGGTAGTGAACCTGAAAGCTCCGCCCCATGAGTTGTTGTGTCCCGTACGTGTATTGCGCCTCTATGTAGACCGCACTCTGAGCTCCAGGCGCTCTCAGCAGCTCTTGTCTGCTATGAAGGACAGCAGGGGAAGGGGAATGCTGTCTCCAAACTGAGGTTGGCTCATTGGGTGGTAAATGCCATCTCACTGGCTTATCTATTCCAGGGAGAGCCGTGCCCCTCAGGTGTCAGAGCCCACTCAGCAGAGTGTTACCTCATCCTATGCGTTGGCTAACAGCAGATATCTGTAGGGCTGCAGGCTGGGTGACACCTAACACCTTCGCAAGGTTTACGGCCTCCACGTCGAGGCTGTGTCCTCTTGTGCCTTCAGTTAAGACAGCAGGTCAGTGAGAGGCCGGCTGGTGTTGGCTTCCTGCGCCATTCCCACAGGATCCGTGCGCTTTTCTCAGTTGTTCCCTAATAAGGCGAACCTGAGTCCTCCTGCCCCGCAGTCAGAACTAGAGGCGGAGGAGCTCCTGACTGTGCTCCTACTGGGTCTCCTTTTCCCAGTAGGTTGTGGCTACAAATCTCAATATTCCACAGTGAGCCAGAAGGCTGTGTTTCCCTTCATATATATCCATATATATAATATCCATATATTTCTTATCTATATATTGAATTGTTCAAAAATTCCACACGTAGAAAGGGCAAGTTAGAAACATGTGCTCCGCGTCCCCAACTAACTGCTTCAGTAACAACTGGCATCCCTGTGAGGCCCCCTATTTTGCCCCCAGGGCATTGGAAAGTTTATGTCCAGACTTCTTTGCTGGCACACTTGCCTGTCGGCACGGGGGTCTCCACGTATGGGTCTGTTCCCATATGTAACGTCAGAGTGACTCTACTGAAGGGGAACGTCTAGGTTACAAAGGTAACCCTCGTTCCCTGAAGAAGGGAATGGAGACGTTACATCCCCTTGCCACGACCCTGTGTCGTGCTGACGCTGGCTCGGCTCCTCAGTGAAAACCTACAGGTGCACTGCATCCGTGCCCTCTTATACTCACGTATTGATGAGGAGCACCTGGATGCAATCTGTGCATGCCAATGTTCATTGGCCTTAAAGCTCAAAGGCGATTGGTCTCTCATGCGAGTTCCCATATGTAACGTCTCCGTTCCCTTCTTCAGTTCCCTTTCTAGATGTTCTCTGCAGATTATAAAAAATGTTTGCTTTCAATCCAAAAGTGAAAAAAATCATTTTTATTTTTGATTGCAGCATTACAACAGTAATAGTTTTTCACCAAAGATATGAAGTGTGGATGTTCTTTACAATGAGGTTTCAATAGTGCACTGTGTTGTTTTGTGAATGTTGCACAATACAGTACAATGCACAAATTATTTTATGAATATTTAAAAAAAGTAACATTTTTAAAATGTGTGATTAGGTATCCAAATATGTTTTGGGTAGCAGAATCATACATGTACTACCACTGCAGGTAAATGAGTTTTAAAACATTGTATCACTTTATTTCCTTTCCACAGGGTGCAAGTGGAATTTTATGTAAATGAAAACACATTCAAGGAGAGGTTGAAGCTCTTTTTCATCAAAAACCAAAGGTCAAGTAAGTAAAATCTTTTGAGAATTTGAGTGTGTACAGCCAACAGAATAGAATCCATTACTGCAAGCATAAACAATACTCAAGATTTTTATGGATATGAATATCACTTTACATGCACATGTACAGTGCCTACATATTTTTGCCTTTTATATGGCCTATTACTGGCTAAATTATCAAAATAGCGAAGGTGACTTTATGATGGTACTGCAAGTTTGCAGGATTTCAAGACTGTTAAATTATTTATAACAGATGATTTTTCTATTGTTTGAAGCTTCTCTTCATAATTTACTGTATTGCAGGTCTCAGAATACGCCTCTTCAACCTCTCCTTGAAGTTGTTAACATGCCTCCTTTATATAATCAGAGTCTCATTAGATGATCCAACTAACCAGGTCACATGTGCACGGTGAGTAAACATGATATTTAAATGGATGATAATTCTGTAATTTATTCCTCTTCATATTTACACTACCATTCAAAAGTTTGGGGTTAGTATGATTTTTTATTTTTTTATGTTTTTGATAGAAGTCCCTTATGCCTTATTTCTTAAAGTAAAAACTAGTAACTTTGCACTTTTAATCATTTTAATGCATCACTGAAGAGTATTAGTATCCTAATGTAATAACTTTTTAATGGTAATCTTTTCTCCCATGTAACAAAAGATCTTAACACAACAGCACTCTTGCTTGTGTGATACTTCTGATAGTCCTTTTTTTAGCTCCACATTGGGTTTCTTCCTCACTGATGAGATCCTGCAATGTTAAGAGAAAAAAAGCTCCCTGTTCTGTGGGAAATCGTACAACTTCACTTCCACTCACGTTCTCTGGTCTGGAACATTATCACAGAAGAGCAGAATGATATGATATGAACAACAACAACCTCTCTTAAAGATCCATGTATCATCAGTATTAAAATCTTAGCGGACCTGAACTAACTGCTGTATAGTGATTTTACTTCAAATCGTCAGTGACATGACAACTGCGGCACAACAAAACAAAACACATTATAGTATGTCTCAAAAGCACTGCTTACGTAAATTGCTTGAGACGGACTCACAGGAACAGCCCAGATTTCTCAGTCTGAAGTGTCCATTAGAGTCGCTTTTAATACCAGCCACAAAAACCATTCAGGGACAGCGTGTGTTATTAACTGATACAAGGAGAGAGCAGTGTGCACTTGTGTGCAGGCATGCTGGGAGAGGAGAGGGTGCACTATGAGCTAATCAAAAAGAGAGGCCGCCCCATACTGTCGTTTATGTCAAAGCCAGCAGGCATGATCCCTCAGTGCTTCAATCCTGATGCCTTTCACTTTAATGTGTGTTATGTACTAACTGCCTGTTATGGTGATTATAGGAAACATTGCACAAACATCACAGATGCTCTTTGCAGCAAAACCTGTGGCAACTACACAACAAACCTGACCGTAGATCCCACACAAATAAACTGGTGAGACCTATCTGCATATTTGATATCGTGATCAAGCGTATTAATTGATCAGAGTGTTTGTTTTTGACTATTTTCTCTCATTTTCTTATGTGTTTGATGTGAAGGGAGTTAATATTTTGGGTGAATAGGAGAGTTCCTGTATGGGCGATACAGGTAAATAGAGATTTTTTTTTCTTTTTGTGATTTCTGGAAAGGACCTTTTGCTAACTATTTCTTAAAAAAAATCTACTTTTTGTGGTTTAAAAAAGCTTTTATTGGATTTTTTTGTCTTGTGCTAAGCACTTTCATAGATTATATCAGAGTGATATAAACCATGAAAAACCGTGTACCAATTATCCTCTCAGTGGTTCTGACTGTCAGATCCAATTTTCTTTTGTCCTGTTTGCTGTCTGAACTTGACCAGACAGCAATAGAGGTGCACAGGAGAGACCCTAGGAGGGTTCTGCATTGCATAACCTTTTTTTTGTACATCAATTCACATGTCTTTATGACAGCTAATTGTTTCTCACTTTCAGACAGCACTTTCAGACAGTTATTTCCTGAAATCTCTTTATACTCTGTTATTGATACTCCACTAATCAAAATTATGCTCCACAGGTTACAGTGGCCTTAATTAGCTTCTTGCAAGCAATGCTTCTGGTGTATCTCAGCTACAAGGTAAGATTACTGTCAATGTTATTCTGCTCTTCTGAGCTTTCTAACCGCTGATCTAAATTAAATCTTGACTATTTCAGTTTCTCTTGGGTCGCTCAAGGGCCACTTTGTGACTTTTTTCCCCCATAATGGGAAATGTTCTTCACTTTTGACAGAAAAAAAGCACTTGTCGAAATTGTTTTCTGTTTCTTTATTGATTTAACAAGAATTTTCTGATGCTGGAAGCTTGAGCTTTGTAGTAATTAAAGGGTGCATCCCAATTTTCACATTTGGACCGTGCACAGAGCTTTAGTGTACTTTTACTTAATTTTCTCTCCTCATAATTGTGGGGATATAAGAAAACATTTTACCCACCTTCCATTTGTCATTATTTTAAAATCTGTGCAAATCACCATATCACACAAAACCTGTTTCCACCACAAGTTAAACCAAAGAGGTCAGTTAATCTCAAAATTGGAAGATTTAAAGTCGCAAATGCGACTAATTTTTAATTTTGCTATTCTGTTGTGGAAATAGGCTTCCATACAAAACAGTACAAACTACATGCTATTTTTACACTATCATCATAAATGCAATAATTCCAGTATCACTATTTAGGACAGATGATTTTATATTTTATATGAAGAAATTATGATATATTTATTTTTTGTGCAATAAATGTGCGTTAAATGTGATATTTGCATGCTTCTGCACTGTAACAAGTCTTTTATTTCTAGGGGAACATTTGGGAGCAGATTTTCCAAATATCCTTCATCATTGAGATGATCAATACAGTGCCATTCATAATTACAGTAAGTTAAGATGATATCTGGTGCACACAGAAGCATGTGTCCAGTTGCTGCTGTGAAACAATCATTGTTAATGCTAATTGTTGAGTACTGTTGGGAAAGTATTGTTGTGATTGATGGTAATTATATGAGTAGCCATTGACATTTAAAAGCCAACTGTGATAGGGAATGATTATTACTGAAATGTAACAATTAGCCAAATAACAAATAACCATTTGACCTGCATTCAGTGGGAGCAAATTATAGGATGTTTAATTCCTATCTGCTAATGCCATTACAGATGTAAAAGCCACGGAGTGGAACACAAAACAGTTATGCCATTATGTTTTAAATGGTTTATGCTAGATTGAAACATGTCTGATACAATCATCCTTCACTCCATGAGCATTTTCTTTTCTAGATCTTTTGGCCTCCAATGAGGAACATATTTGTTCCTGTGTTTCTTAACTGTTGGCTTGCCAAATCAGCACTGGAGAACATGATTGTAAGTAGTTTTTGCAGCTGCCTATGGGAAATCCTGTTGGGTGTCTTGATAGAATCAGATGGGTGGTATTTACTTATATTGCTTTGTTGGGAAGCTTTACTTCATTACGCACTTGACAAATGAAAATGCATCATCAAAAATTTGAGAGGGTGCCAGCATTCCCTTCCCTGCCAGATGGTTGGGTCAAATGGCCAGAGAGAACCTGGCAGGGGGAATGTCCTTTTACAAATGCTTTAAGCAAAGATATTGGTAGAAGAGAAATACTAACCATAACACAAATGTGACAAGGAAAAAATATTTCTCTATTTTAACCCCAAAGTTTTGTTAAAATATATTTTCCTTATAAGTCATGTAATGCCTGATCGTTTGGGCATGAGATTGTAGGTAGCATACATGTGTATCTCATATATAACTGATCAATACACTTGTTAAAGTGTATTCACATTTTTCTTACTATATGTTGCTCTATTACGTTCAGCGGAATAGAAACATTAGTTATTTGAGGAGCGCTAGACCTTCATTATACAATGAATGAGCGATAATGAAGATTATAAAGATCTCTTTAAAGCAGGCAGTCTTTCTTTCAGAATAGGGCTTTTACAGATATCACACTTTCCCTGTGTGTTTTATTCTTGTACTTGTCTTGTCTTATTCTCTGAGGGATGAGATCTTTTTCACCTACCTCTGTTCCTTTCTAGAATGATCTCCATCGTGCCATTCAGCGCACACACTCTGCCATGTTCAACCAGGTCCTCATTCTGATCTGTACACTGCTTTGTCTGGTCTTTACTGGGTAAAGCTCTTTGATCTCTTACAACCCTGATGGGGCTTCAGCCTTTTGCAGGCCTGTATCTAATGCAGCAAATCTGAAACAGTCACACTCACATTAACTGATCAAATCATACAAAAATATTTTTACCCCTGCAGTGTCAAAACAAGATGCTACTGTTTTAGTAAAACCCTTGAAACCACATCTACTGATTTAATAGAGTACCGCAGTCACGGCTCACTTTTTTTATTTTAGCATTCTGGGTTCTGGAAGTATTTCCCCATTCATTTTCTCTGTAGGGACTGAAAAATAAATCCTTTGCAAAGGTGCTGTAAGCCATGAATTGAACCATCCAGCTCTGGCATGAATCTTATTACAAATTTAGTTTTAAAACAAAAATAGTTTAGGAAATTAAAAGTATGAAGGTATATGAACTTAATGTTTTTTATTATACAGTGTAGGTAATGTAGCACATAAAGACAAAAAATCTGGATTATCACAAGAATTAACTACATTTAAAACTTTTTAAATAGAAATAGTTATTTAAGATTGTTATTTAAGGTTTTTGCTGAATTTTGTAAGTCTGTCTTGAGCAGCAAATGCTTTATTTATAAAATGCTTTATTATAAAATATAATATAATATAATATAAAAAATATTTAAAGAGTTCTTACTTATGGACTAAAACTACCACAGAATGTAATAAATCACACAACTGTTGCAGTCTTTATGTATTTACATTATACGTGTGAAAAATTTGGAAAGTCTTTAAATAATGCTAACCACATACCTTATTTTACTCAAGATTGGGAACTTCTATTTTAAAAAACCCATTTGAAATTCCTGAGGGAGCCCATGGTGAGCCCTTCTGGGAAAGCCTACAAATTGCCATCATGACTGAGCAGCTCTGCTGAACCCTATTAGTGGAAAGAGCCTTAAAATGTCTTTCCAATGAAACAATAATAATGCAATGATTCCAAATTTATTAGATATACTCTCTTTTTCCAAATTGTTTCCTCAAGTTCTTTTCTAATACTCTATAGGGCTTGTGGGATTCAGCATCTCGAGCGGGCGGGGAAGAATCTAACTCTTTTCGACGCTTTATATTTTTGCATCGTCACCTTTTCAACTGTTGGTTATGGAGACGTCACACCCAGAATCTGGCCCTCTCAGCTACTTGTGGTCATCATGATCTGTGTGGCCCTGGTGGTGCTGCCATTACAGGTCATACAACCACAAACATCACAATCACTAGCCTTTGTGTTTAAAAATTAAAAACTTGCTTAAAATTTACACGCCTTTAGGCCATTCAAGATGTAGATACATTTTTTTTTTAGAAGATTTCTATTGGATTTTCTGTAATGAATAGATGCCGTCCAAACAGCTGATAAAAACGATCATTTAACATATTGTGAAGTGAAATGATGCATGCAAACTGTCTCTCGTTTCAACACCAGTTTGAAGAGTTGGCGTATCTTTGGATGGAGAGGCAGAAGTCCGGTGGAAACTACAGCAGACATCGTGCTCAGACAGAGAAACATGTAGTTCTATGTGTCACTTCACTCAAAATAGACCTGCTCATGGATTTTCTCAACGAGTTCTATGCCCACCCAAGACTACAGGTACATACGTAATAACATATAAGCAAGTGTTTCTTTTTGGCTCTGTGTATTCCAGTAATCTGTATTATGATCTAGCTGGGCATGTGATGGTGGTATCATTAATTCTCAAATGTCTTGTAGGATTATTATGTGGTGATACTCTGTCCCTCTGAGATGGACATCCAGGTGCGGCGTATACTGCAGATCCCTCTGTGGTCTCAACGGGTCATCTACCTCCAAGGCTCTGCATTGAAGGATCAAGACCTGATGAGAGCTAAGTAAGTTAAACATTTTTAGGTTTTGTCTAAAAGGTCTCTTTAATATACGTAGATGCATTTTGAGCATGATTAAAGTAGGAAAATGCAAGACCTAAGTAATGAAACAACTACAGTTTTGGGTAGACCTTTATAGACATGTCATGTCCATTGACATGCCAACACAAATTTGTAAACCAAGTGGATTTAAATGTAAGAAATTGCTGTATCTTTGAATATTGAGTTGCACTATTATTGTTATTAATGAGAAAATTTGATTAAAAAATTTTTATTTACACATATGAACAAGGCCTGAAACTGATCTCAAAATATCTGAATGCATGCGTTTTTTTCCTGTTTACACTGCCATGCAACAGATTCCGATCTGTGTCACATATGAGCAAAAAATCGGAATTGGGTCACATTTAACAGACAGTGTAAACGAGGCCTAAGTGACACAGAACCCTGCCACTTTAAAATGGACTTACAGTTAGATTTTCACTGAATCAAAATCACCTTGCCATTCGAATTGAGGTTCTGACTCTGTGAGAGAGCCATTAGGCTGACACAGACATCCGTACAATGGATCAGCAAACTTATAAGTTTTTTGATCGAGAAAATTTTATATTATCTCTAGATTATGGAGAACATTTAAGAATTGACCTCGGAATGGGGTTAATATTGTCGGGGATGTTCATTTTGTAAACATCAATAGTACAGCTTGCAGGAGCTTGCAGGAGCTGTACTTAAAGGAGCAAATGTGTTGGACGATTTATGGCTCACTATAAAATGCACATAAATGCTTCACTGTTAAAGTTTGGCTTAATGGCAGGCTAAGCAGTTAAGATAATTAAATTAGCATAATCTCATTATTCTCTGTGAAAGACAACGTGTGTTTTTGTCTTTTTAGAGTCTGAGAGTGAAAGAGCTGTTGGTAAACTTCACTCACCAGTCACTTTTTCACAGTGGTACATCAATGTGTCATTTCTATAATTTAAACTTGCATAGGCTTACTGATTAACTGTTTCCAAATGGAAGCTTTGGACAGGCTCCCAAAAGAAAAAGAACTAAATTAGTCTGCGAGGATATTTGAAGAGTCAACCTGCACGCTCCACTGCCAGAGCCAAACCTGACACCAGTCTCAAGCCCATCTGTTCCTTATTTAAGCAGCCCTGAAATTTAAGGATAATATATGTGCTTCTTCCTGCAATGTAACTGCACTTACAATCTCCTTCATTATAAATGCAGCGAATGTGTCTCAATATGCCCACTTCATATTCTAGTGCATGAATTTCTCATAAAACCAAGTCAATTTCCTGGCCTCTGTAATCTGTGTATTGTAATGGGAAGGCTAGAATTTAAAAAACTTTATGTTGTTAAACGTCTCTATGTGGAAAAAAGTATGTTTTAAATCTGTTCATTGCTGTTGCATATTACTGCATGAATTATGCATGTGAGCAACTATTTGATACTGAGAACTGGTGCTTAAAATAATGTTGCCTTACTTCTTGCCAGTAGTTATTTCTCATACTTTAAAGCATGATTTGGGTTTAAAACAGGCTGTATGGAAAGCATCTGTGACATGATGTTGATTTGTTATCTGCAGTAATTCAGTGTCGTTGGAAATCTATGCGACCACGACCAGGCACTTTCAGGGTTTAAATGCAGAATTGTGCACTGTGGATGATATTTTTTAAGCACTTTATTTAAGTGTCATGAATTGCGCCATTTCAGCACAGGTCACTTGTCAACAAGAAATAGTTGTTTAGCTGGTTAGTATGATCCAGTTTACCCCTGCTGCTAGACACTAAAACTACACCAGCTAGTAAAATAAGGCATCTGCATCTGCATCTCCAGAGACATTATTAAAATTTGTAACAGCGTCTCTCTTAGTTTGTTTTTACAAATGCATCAGTTTACACATAAAACTGCACAAAAACAAATATTAGTACACTCACAGAAAGGATAGATAGTGTTTGTGTTGCTGAGTTTACCCATGTCTTACTGTAAAAGCTTTACCCACTTTTTTTACACTACTAATTTTTACAAATTGAGGGAGGAGTCAAAATACTCAGGTAATTGACAGTATTTCGCAGTTTAACAGGAACCTGAAACATATCCATATAACATCGAGTGTGAAAACCAGCAGAAAATGAATGGCAGCTTTTTCAATGAGAAGAAACATCTTAAATCTATAGTGTTTTGCTTGATGTGAAGCCAGTATACCGTGAAATTGATCATCGGGACTGACTGTGAAAAGCATGGCAATAATTACCTTTCAGCTCACTAATGTATACACACATGTGCAGGCCTTCAGGAGGAATTCACCTTGCATCTAAGTGACAGTGCTGTGTAATGATGTTCTGTGTCCTGCAGGATGGACGATGCAGAGGCGTGCTTCATCCTCAGCAGCAGAAATGAAGTGGACCGCACCGCAGCTGTAAATATAACCTCATAAAACAGTCTCTTGCCAAAAGTTAAAGTTATTAGGGCTGCAAAATAAATAACTGAGAAGGAAAATAACCATGAATCCATCTCATTATTGATTAGTCGGGTCTTTGAGTTGTGTATAGAGAAATCTTTTTTTTAGGGAAGCTTAAGCTATAGTAAAATTATTTAAAATAAACCTATTTTTAATTAAAAAATGGCAATTTTTTAAATGTGAGCTAAAGGAAATGAATATACAACACAGAAATGTTTTAAAAATAAACCAATCAGAGTGCAGCAAAAACAAGAAACTTAATTATTTTGATCACTGTTACACATCAAATTTACTTTATTAACTAACACAATTATAATTAATTATATTACTTAATTAACATTAACTTAAAGCTAGTGGGAAATCATTTAAATCATTTATTGTAATATTAATCATACCTGGATTATTTTGTTTTCATCTTTTAAGCTATTATGACTGTGAAGTTTTATCACTTTATATTGTAGGCCTAACCAATTCAAATGGTTTTGTTTAACCAGTTAATCAAGCAACACATTGTCTGTTTTCAAAGTATTTGTTAGTCACGGCTCTGAAAGTTATTTTTGACACTTATTTCATGTATTTCAGAATTGTCATCAGTCAGTTTTTTTTTGTAATTCACTTCACAAATACAGTGAGTGATTTTCTAATTTTTAATGCCAAAATGGAGTGTGCATAACATAGAATGATGTCTGATCTTACAGGATCATCAAACCATTCTGCGAGCGTGGGCTGTGAAGGACTTTGCTCCAAACTGTCCTCTATATGTCCAGATTCTCAAACCCGAGAACAAATTCCATGTCAAATTTGCAGGTTAGTTTTTTTCCCTTCTCATCTGTCCTTCATAAATCATATTTATATCAGATTTTAACAGACATGAGGTAATTTAGGTTCAAAATCATAATTTCTAGACCTTTAACCAAAATGTATGTCATTTATATAGTCAGCACGTGACTATATACTTTTAATACAACAGCAAGAATTAACATTTTAAATACATTTAGACATAAACATCAAATAAAACGAGTAAATATAGCAAATATAACAAGTGAAAGTGTGAAATGGAAAAACTCTCCTGACAGTCAGACATGGTCTTATTTTAGACCCAATCTGTTAGCAGCATATAGCTTATTGTGTGTATTAGATGGTTGTACATGTAGCGTGTTTCTTGTAGGTGTATGACTCATAAATATAGATCTGTTTGGATTCTACCCCCTCTGTCTCCCAAGGCATACATTCTAGTTGAATTGTTTCATAGTCATGAGCAGCTGTTTTGTATGTCCAGCATGGCCTCCACCTCTCGGGTCACACTGCGTTTTCATTTACATGTGTTCATTTAGCAGATGAAGTAAAGTATTCAGAGGAAATAATAATGACCCTTTGCGTGCGCAGTGCTATAAACGCATGTCGTAATCCAAGCACCTTCAGACAGTTAATAATGCAAAGTCTGTCTGTTATTTACTGTATGATGGCTAGTTTTTTTTTCTGAGTATTACAAAATCTGTACGTGTATGATGCTATTTTCTGGCTTATAATGATCTGTCAAGTTTTTAAAAGCTGTGTAGTGTATTCCAGGCTTAATTTAAAAAGTGTCTGCCTGTAATTAAACCAATTTAGTCTGGTTGAATAAGAATTACCAAATCAACTAATGTTGGATTTGTTCTGAGAATTAGGGGTCATTAAACTGAGGTCTTTTTAGTTTCATAATGTTTCAAAATTTCACAAGAATGACTGGTGTCCTAGAAGTGTTCGAAGAGTTCAGCAGGGAGTCCATCTGTGCCTGGTGCATTAGAATTTGAGAGCTGTTTTGTTGAAAATTATTCCCTTTTAAGAGAAAATTAATTTTAATATTTGCTCATTTACTGTTATGATCAAGGGTGATTTAAGTATAAAATGAACAGTTCATATATTATATTATATTAGGCTATATTATATTAAAAATGATGTGTTTTATGTTTTGTTTGTTAGATCATGTGGTGTGTGAGGAGGAGTTCAAGTATGCCATGCTGGCCCTGAACTGTGTGTGTCCAGCCACTTCTACGCTGGTCACACTCCTGGTGCACACGTCTCGTGGACAGTGAGTACTCATGCCTTCCTTTTCCTCTAACACTGATGTAAGATAAATGTTGTCTCAAATGCTGTTTAGTTTATTGAAGGATTTAATAATGAATAATGGCACCTCATATAACCTTTCCAATTCTGTGATCCCTAACAAATCATTGTGTCGCAATTAATTACTCAGAGCAGATTTGTGAAGTGATCCGATCAATGCCATTAAACTTGTTGTGATAGTTTCCCAGAGGGAGAACTTGAACTTGCCGAGATTTTTTTTTTATAATGAAAACTCTCAAATAATCTCACAATAACACTAACATCGCATTTGCTGAAGCGAGGTTTGGAGTTTGATTGTGTTTGACCCGTCTGTTTCAGGGAGGGACAGACGTCTCCAGAACAGTGGCAGAGGACATATGGCCGATGCTCTGGGAATGAAGTTTACCACATTCGTTTGATGGACAGCAAGTTCTTTGGCGAATATGACGGGAAGAGTTTTACTTATGCCTCCTTCCATGCACATAAAAAGTGAGTGATTGTGGCAAGTTTACTACTTGAACTGCAGGATTTACTGCTAGAGTGTGTGTGAAGTGATATATGTATACACCCTCTTAAAAAAGTCAGCTGACTAAGCTTTTCTTTTTATTACTTTTGCCACACCACTGTTTTTATTTTACACCCTTTTTAATGATCATTTTAAATCAAATTCTCTCTATATATATACTGTATATCTCACTTCAAATGTTTGGGCTTGGTAAGATTTCTGTAATGTTTTTTAGTCTCTTATGCTGACCAATGCTGCATTCATTTAATAAGAAATACAGTCAAATTGTAATATTTTAAAATGTGTCATTTAAAAGCTAAAATTTTTGCATCATTACTCCAGTCTAAAGGTGTAACATGATCCTTCCTGTGAAATCATAATGCTCAGAAAGCATTTTTTTAATTACCAATGCTGAAAACAGTGGTTCTGTTTAATGTTCTTGTGGACACTGTCATACTACAGTTCTTTAAATAGAAAATTTAGCATTTATACATTCTTGCATAATAGAAACATTACTGTAATGTATTAACTTTTAAGTACTTTAAAAAGTGCTGTATATATCAGGTAATTCACACTCTATTGGCCACTTTGCTAAGTCTATTATTGTTTAATCTAATTTACATTATAATGGTCATTTGCATTGTATTACCGTGTGCACTTAATTTGCATCATAATGTTTTTATCCACATGAAATATTACTAATGCATATCACCTTGTACTCTACAGAATTACAAAGATGAATATAATGTACTCAAGATCCACAAAGCAGTGTCAGAGTGTAGATCATGTTAGCACTGCCCTTCTCTCTCTTAAATACCAAATGAAACACCCTGAAATCATCTGTCTCTTAGGTATGGTGTCTGTCTAATCGGCACAAAGAGAGAAGACAATAAGAGCATACTTCTGAACCCCGGCCCTCGCCACATCATGTCTGCCACAGACACCTGCTACTACATCAACATCACTAAAGAGGAGAACTCTGCCTTCATCTTCAAACAGGAGGAGAAGCACAGCAAAGGGCTGTCGGCCACCGGCGTGTATGACGCCCCCTCTCGTCTCCCGGTGCAGAGCATCATCGCAAGCATGGGTGAGGGAACAGATAGTAGTGATGTAACTAACAGAAATCCTCAGACTTTTAATTGTGAGCCTGATGAGTTTCTCGAAAGCTTCACTGTGTAATTTCTGTGCCACTGGCAACACCAAGCAGAAATCGGAAAATAATGACTGATGACTAAACATTAGTGCCGTTGTTGTCGTTACATAACACAGCCTAAACAAATGAAGCACAAATTTAAATTTGTTTGTCAGTGCAGCCACAGGGTTGGTTTCCATATGGATGCCGTATGCCAGTTAGTGCTATGAGAGTAACATTCAGAAGCAGGGTGAATTTATCAAAATATAGAAGTTTTAAGTCATGCTCATGATAAAATACACTTTCTTTCATTGTTTTTCCTTTGTTGAAGTTGATCAGTCTACTTCATATGGTAAGTCTGAGCATGTGGTTTAGAGACACAGTTAAATCATACAGTTAGACATCATTAGAGGATGTCTGTGTAAATGGTAACATTTACAGAAACCTCTCTCTCCCTTTCATTCCTGTTACTTTGAGAAACTCAAAAGCTCAAGGCTTTTGTCCTGCAAGCTTTTTACATAGAAAAGACATTTTTCTCCTCAATTGGGCTTTGAAACTGCTTTTGCATGTGTCAAATATAGTCTTGTAGACTTGTAATTATTTATATATAAGGAATTAGTTCATAATGTTTCTTCACTGATTTGTTTTTTACAACTGCTCTTAACATTTTGCAAAGGAATGATTTTCTGCATAACAGCAGAATTTCCCTTCAGAACATTTTCTTCCCTTCAGCATTTTTAAATTAAACCTCACGGTGCTTAAAGATTTTGGTTGCAAGGCACTGATTTGAAATGTGCAAATCAGTCTTCATTCATAAAAAGCAAAAAATCAGGGTTGAGGTCAACTTCAGCGCGTTTAAGAAATATTGTGCTGTATTTAAATATTCATACCATCTACACAGGCTAATTTTCCTAGTAATTTACACAAGATTTTTTTATTTGATTCGTAGTGCTGATGGAAATGAACTGGAATTGACCTAAATTCTGAGTCATCAAAAATTGATGTTCATAACACAGTATTTCTTTGGCCGCTTTCATTGCACTTAAAATAGCACAAAAGCAATTGACATTTCAGATCAGACAACAGTGTTTAGATCGTTTCATCGGTGGGCACATCAATTATTCCCTCACACCACACTTTCCCAAAGCTCGCCCAAAGGGGAAAACCTCAACTCTCATGGATGATTTATTTTGCGTTACAGGAACTGTGGCCATTGACCTACAGAATCCAGATCCCCCTGCTGACAGCACTAAACTGGCCCTGCCCACAGAGAACGGAGCTGGGAGTCGCAGACCCAGCATTGCTCCTGTGCTTGAGATAGCAGACTCCTCTGCAATCCTGCCTTGTGATCTTCTCAGTGACCCCTCGGAAGATGAGACCAACCAATCAGATGAGGAAGGAGCACCAGCCTTAGAGTAAATACCACTTTAAAAGTACAAAATCAATGGGATTTCTCAGAGAAAGCATGATAGAGTCGTTTGTTTTGACTTTTTAAACAGCCAGCAAATGAGCCTTAAATCAAGTACAGTATCATGTGGATAGCTGTGCTATTACAATACAGTAATAAATCAAATGTTCAAGTACAGCACCAGTAAAACACCATACACTTACACTACTTTTTAAAAGTTTGGGGTCACTAATTTTTTTTTTTATGTTAAAGGTCTCTTCTGCTCACCAACAGAAAAAATAACTATTATTACAATTTAAAATGTTTTAAATGTATTTAAAATGTAATTAATTCTTCTGATGGCAAAGCTTAATTTTCAACAGCCATTACTCCAGTCTTTAGTGTCACATGATCCTTCAGAAATCATTGTAAATTGCTTCTTAAGAAACATTGATTATTATGAGTTTAAAAAACATTTGTTCTTAATGTTATGCAAATTTCAGCATTTGTTGATGAATGGAAAATGACAAACGATATTTGTCAAACTGAAATTGTATGATGTTATAAATGTATTTACTGACACTTCTAAACAATTTAATGCATCCTTGATGTATAAAATTTTTTTTTTTTTTTTTTTATCTTACCCCTGTGACTTATAGTTATTTCTTAACTGTGCACGCTCTCTAGTGTGATTGTTGAATTACATTTTACAGCTTTCGGGAAGATCAGATGAACCTTAAATGTATTAGTTGCTATCAGCCTTTTAGCAGTCGTGCTGCAGAATAATTACAGCGTTTGCTTATGTCAGTCAGAGCCGGAGGAGACGTGGACTCATTCTCTGTCTCTGTCTCTCCCTCACACAGACACACTATTGATAAAGACTAAATGTCTTACAGAACAGCTCATAGTCGTTCTCGCCGCAGGACCCTTGTATTTTCTAAAGCTTTCTCTGGTGAGCAGAGTGAGTTGGTAAAGACCCCTGCTCTGCTGTACTGAGCCGCTGATTCTTCAGTGCTCTCATAGTGCCATCTACTGATCGATTGCATGCAGTGCTTTTAAAAAACAAACCCTTTGTAGAATGATTGATGTCAGCCAAGTGTTCATGTGCTGAATATGCATTAAATGGAAACATTCATTGTAATTAATAATCGTATTTGTTGCATTTTTTATCCTTCTGCATTTTCAAGCTGTATTAAAGGCTATCCTCCAAACTCCCCTTACATTGGAAGCTCTCCAACCCTTTGTCACCTTTTGCAGCAAAAGGCACCATTTTGTTGCCTACGACTTGACAAGGTGAGTTTATAACTCTTAATTCATTACTGGGGCATAGTTGGATGAAAGAGAAATTGTGACATTTTTACTGACTGATATGTGACCCTAGACCACAAAACAGTTATTGTAGCAATAGCCAAAAATACTCTGCATGGGGCAGAATTATTGATTTTTCAATTATGCCAAAAATCATTAGTATAAGTAAAGGTTATAAAGTAGATTTTCTCAGTATATAGATTTTTTTGCGCCCTCAGATTGCAGATATTCAAATGGTTGTATCTCAGCCAAATATTGTCATATCCTAACAAACATACTTCAGTGGAAAGCTTATATATTCATTTTATTAATAATTTTTTATTCAAATTTGAAAAAATTACACTGATGACTTATGGTTTTGTGGTCCAGTCTCACATATTTATGTGGAGGAATTTAACAGTCTAAATTAAATGATCAAATATGTAATGCAT
This sequence comes from Enteromius viviparus, assembly GCA_032353835.1. Taxonomy (NCBI): domain Eukaryota; kingdom Metazoa; phylum Chordata; class Actinopteri; order Cypriniformes; family Cyprinidae; genus Enteromius; species Enteromius viviparus. The sequence goes on along the minus strand of JAUCNO010000795.1, from coordinate 15,427,923 downwards.
TTCAGCAATAAGTACAAATAAATGGGTAATGTCGTATTTCAGGGCACTTTTCATTTTACATAAATATTCATTATGCCTATATTTACTAAATGTATGATGACTTTGATCAAGATGTTTTCAATTTAATGACACACTGATGTTGTCCACTGTTATTTAATATTTTATAGCATATATTTCAGTTCATGTTTCTTATTGTTTTTTATTTTGTGGCATATCGTGTTTTTTTTTGTCTTTTTTTCATTTTACATGAAAAATACATATTCCATGCATAAATTTGTATAACATTCTATGATGTGTGTGTGAGCGGGTTTATGTGGTTTATGAGGACACAAATTTGTATAATGACATGGGTATAACATAGGTATTACAATATGTATGTGTTTATTTTCAGTGTCCCCGTAATTCAAAAGGCTTAAAAAACATACTAAATAGTTTCCTGTAAGGGGTAGGTTTAGGTGTAGGGTAGGTGTATGGCAATAGCAAATACAGTTTGTCCTGTATAAAAACCATTACGCCTATGGAGAGTCCCAATAAATCACAAAAACCAACATTTGTGTGTGTGTTTGCATGTTTGCATATAATGTCTTCATACTTTTATTGCTGATACTGTATCGGTATCAATTATTTCAGTCCATTAAACATTTCACTTGTTTTTGATTGCAGGGTTGTCGACACAATAGCTTTGAAGATGCCAAGGCATATGGTTTCAAAAACAAGTTGATTATTGTTTCTGCTGAGACAGCGGGAAACGGCCTGTACAACTTCATAGTGCCGCTGCGTGCCTATTACCGACCGCGAAAGGAGCTGAATCCCATTGTGCTGCTGCTGGATAATCCGTGAGAGAGCTGCCTCATCAGTTTTTTCAGACCATGTTACTGTTCATAGTGATCACTTTAGACTTTGAAAGCCAGCCGAAAGCATTGCTTAACCCGACTTTACCACTTAAAAATACTTCCAGGCATATTTGCATAAAAAACAAATCTCTGTTCACACTCTGCCATGCGTTAGATGGAAATCCTTATGTATTATCTAATGCTTAAATGCTTTCAAAAATGTTGTTCATTATGCTGCACATATTCTTACTCGTCGTCACATTGTAGAATATTCCTCAGTTTCCATGGCAACTCTTTTTGCAATTACCTGCTTATGTATTTTCCACAAGCTTTTACCCTGACAACAAATTTTTATATGGTTGTGTGCCAGTGCCAAACCTTTTAAGAACTCTAAAACTGCAGCTGTGAGTGGATTAGCATTGTCAAACTGCTCTTCCTCTCCATTTCCAGGCCTGATAATCATTTTCTTGAAGCCATCTGCTGTTTCCCGATGGTGTACTACATGGCTGGTACTATTGACAAGTAGGACTTTAAATATTTCTCTGCACATACACAACCCGAAATGGGTTTTAGACCAGTCTGAAAAGTCCATTTGTGCTGGTTTCTGTCATAGTTTAGATAACTTGCTGCAGTGTGGCATCATCTACGCTGATAACCTGGTGGTGGTGGATAAGGAGAGCACAATGAGTGCAGAGGAAGACTACATGGCAGACGCTAAAACCATAGTCAACGTGCAGACCATGTTCAGGTACAATGTATCCTCTAACAGCAAATTGGTTTCATTTTTCTTTAGCTGATGTCTTTCTCTATATTAGCTAGGTACTAATTACTTTGTTCCTGGAAAACTTCTTTTTCATCTTTGTTCTCCTGTTGTTGTGTCCTCTACTAGGTTGTTTCCTAGTCTCAGCATTATCACTGAGCTAACTCATCCTTCTAACATGAGATTCATGCAGTTTCGTGCCAAAGACTGCTACTCCCTGGCTCTCTCCAAACTGGAAAAGGTGTCATATTTTAACAAACTTCACTTAACATCTGGGTCCAAAAGTCTGAGATGTTTTTATGTTTTAAATATTTGGAATTTATTATTTCAGTTATTGCCAATTATATTGACGATAACTGAGTGAAAAAAAAGAAGAAAGAAAATTATTTGAAAACCTAATCACATAATCTAGAATAATTATAACCTATATATACAGTACTGTGCAGAAGTCTTAGGCCACTAGTATTTTCACCAACATAAAAAGGGTTTTAAGTGGGTTATTTCTATCTTTTGCGATAACGTGTCAGTTGGAAATATCAGGTTACATTTTCAAACATTATTTTGTCATTAATTGTAATAATGCAATCTTGGATAAAAATAAAGCATCTTGTAGACGTTTAGTCTGTCTCAGTTTGTTCTGTTACTTCATGTGATTCCAGACAGACTGATGATGATCAGATCAGATCTCTGTGTGGA
>JAUCNO010000795.1:15410004-15425534 GCA_032353835.1 Enteromius viviparus | reverse complement strand
AAAAAATATGGCCTAAGACTTCTGCACACTACTGTATATATATATATATATATATATATATATATATATACATATATAGAATTTATTATTATTATTATTATTATTTTCATTTTTAAATTTAATTAGTTTAATTAGTTTCTGACTTTTGGACCCTGTAACAATTCCTCCTTTCAAGTAAACAGTTTAACTACTTAACCAGGCCTAACATTAGCATACTACATTTCAGACTTCGCTTAAATGCTTCAAACGGCTGTTAATGGCTGAAAACACAGAAACTGAGATAATGCCGCATCAGAAATTGCCAGATGGTCTCAGAATCTCATATCATCAGCGGTGGGAAAAGCCATCAATCTTTTGTTGTGATCTTTTTCCCTTTTCTTCAGATAGAGAGAGATAAGGGCTCTAATCTGGCATTCATGTTCCGCCTCCCGTTCGCTGCAGGCAGAGTGTTCAGTATTAGTATGCTGGATACTCTTCTTTACCAGGTGGGTAAAACATCAGATTCAACTTCTGCGAATCTTCTACCAAGAGATGAAATATTTTGCACCACCTTGTGGCATATCTATGAATATATATACACCACAGTTCAATACATTTGGGGGTTTGTACAGTACGTTTTATTTTTAAAGAACTGAATGCTTTTATTCAGCAAGGACAAATTAAATTGATCAAAAGATGTTTCTATTTAAAATGCTGTTTTTTTAACTATTCCTTACAGTTTACAGATTAACAGTTTTTAACATTGATAATAATAATAAATATGTTTCTTGAGCACAAAATCAGCAAATAAGTATGATTTCTGAAGAATCATCACTAAAGCCTGGAGTAACGGCTGTTGAACCTTATATTTATATTTAAAAATAGAGAAACAAATATGTTAAATTGTAGTAATATACCACAAAATTACAGTTTTTACAATATTATATTATTTTACAATATTATTTATTAAGTACAGCTTTGATGAGACTAAGAAAACTTCTTAAAGAATCCTAAAGAAAATGTATCATTTAGCATAACATTGAGCAGCACAACTGTTATAGCAGTGATAATAATAAATGTGTGAACAGTAGTGTATGTATATACATTATGTATAGCGCATTTTTTTATACATGGGTCTTCAAAAGGAGGTCTGCTTGTTATTGAAAATTACAGTAGTCAATAAAAATAAAAAATAATTGGCTAAATTTAATTTAATGCTTTAATCAAAATATGAAGTTAAATTTTGCCAATGTGAAAGATAAACTCAATTTCATCTTGATTTGTCATTGTCCCTCACACAATGGATGTAATATGTATGTGTATAGTGCATTTTATCTTTGTTTCTCCACACGTTTGATGCTCAAAAAAGGCAGATTTTCATCTTTCTGTGCAGTAGATAGAAACAGAGTACCTTGAGTGGCATTTGCAGTAGACTGTGATCCTGCTTTGCTCCCCTCGGGCACCGAGTCTTTGTGGAGTGTTTATTGATTGTCTGAGGTCTAAAGATCATATGTGGGCTTTCTGGTGACCGTTTCTGTATTTATATAGTTTCTGTTTATCCTCTAGTCTTTTGTGAAGGACTATATGATTCTGATCACAAGACTCCTGCTCGGTCTAGACACCACCCCGGGCTCTGGCTACCTCTGTGCTGTAAGTGTAATCACAAACAAAAATCTGATGCTGCTGTCAGATTGATTTTAGTAAAACATGTCCTGAATGTTTGATGACCTTCACTTTTCACTTTTGAAACAGATGAAGGTATCGGAAGAGGACTTATGGATCCGGACGTACGGAAGACTGTTCCAGAAGCTGTGCTCGTCTAGCGCAGAAATACCCATTGGGATATACCGCACTGAATCCCACATGTTCTCCTCCTCAGAGGTAAGATGTGATAAAGAGGAAGAGATCCGAGACACGGCTGAATACACTCTGCACAGCAGATCAATCCGTAACTGTGCTTTTACTTAATCTTGTGCAGTGTTCAAGATTTACAGCTTTATTTTGGTCTATATCATGGCTTTGCTGGCTGCCCTATTAGCTGTGTTGTGTCTTGAAGCTTGTGCAATCCTTGTGCTAATCATTTCTCATCTCATTCGCATCTATTTCTTGTTCCAGTTTAAGGAGGTTTGCAAGCAGGTAAGAATACACTCCATTTCTCAGCCACACTGTCATGTGTTAATGGCATTGCACTGTGTTTCAGCTGTTTGTTTCCTGTCCAACATCCATTACTTTTACTCACTCATTACATGCTGCTGGTCATCTGTATAATGTGTTAATAAATAACACACTTATTTAAATTATTTTGTTTTGTAAGTTGGTTTATTTAAAAGGGAATGAAGTAATTTTTTTCATTCTGCTGCTAAGGGTTGGCAAATATGAGGATTCCTTTCAAAATATAAACACAGCTGTATATATTGTTTATGTCTAAATATCAATTTATACTCTGTGTGAAAAATAGTAGTGTAACATTGAACTGATATTTCCAAAATTGTAATAATTAGCTTTTTATTGTAACTATTGTTATTAAAGGTTTTAGTAGTTATTATTATTATCTGGAGAACATTTATTTTTAGGGAAAAGCTGTTTTATTCTGTCATTATATGAACTCACTACCTTAAAAAAAGCTAGTTGTTGGTAAGATTTGTTGATTTTTTTTATTAATTTTTTTTTTTTTTACAGAGGCAGCATTACTAGTATTATGAAATGTTATTACAATTTAAAAGAACTGTTTTCTATTTTGATATATATTTTTGAAATGTAATATATTCCCAAGATGTAGAGTAAAGCTGAATTTTCAGCAGTCTTTACATTACAGCAGCCGGTTTCACGTGATCTTTAAAAATCATTCTAATATGCTTATTTGGTGCCTGTTATTTTTACTGTTATTATCAGTTTAACAAACAGTTGTGCTGCTTAATATTTTTTTTGAAAGCTCTTTAGGAGTCTATGCTGAATAAAACGTTCAAAAGAGTAGGATTTATTTAAGATAGAAATATTTTCTAACATAAACATCTTTACTGACACTTCAGATCAATTGAATGCATTCTTGCTGAATAAAAGTATTCATTTCTTTAACCAATCGACTACCTGTTTCCATGCTGAGCAGTCTCAGGTGTCTGTGGGGGACTCTGAGGACCCGCGGGACCGCAGGGAATCCTGGAAAGAGAAAACCGCCCACAGAAACTCCACAGGGAGCGACCAATCAGAGCACCCACTCCTGCGGAAGAAGAGCATGCAGTGGGCGAGACGGCTGAGCAGAAAAAGCACCAAACCACCTAGTCGAGCTGAACGCATCAATCAACAGCGCCTGAATCTGTACCGACGCTCAGAGAGACAGGAGCTGTCAGAGCTGGTGAAGAACCGCATGAAGCACTTAGGGCTGCCCACTGTGGGATACGGTGAGTTTGACAAGGGGAAGTGACAATTTCTATTTGTGCCTTACGTTGATGTCTATTTGAAATAGTGTGTTATAATGAATTTACTATGCTGGAGATCTGTTTTTACAGTGTTTCTCTTCGTAAATCATATAATAGTGTCCCCTTGTGTTCCCTGCATCAATCATTATTCATCTGAAACGTCCCTTATCGGGTGTCACTGGAAAGCGGCAGTTGATATAGATGACATGCTGCCATATAAAACATTCAATAAGGGAATATTATGGTTTTTTCATCTATAGGAAATAATTACTTTTTTCTACACTGAGCTCTAAAGGTACTAATATTAGGCATTATTTTCTTGGGTTAAAACATGGGTTTTATAGTGTCATGATAAATATCTTTTATTGTTTAAGGATAGATCATCATCAACTTCTGTTTTGTGTGCCCTTCATTGTTGTTTATTCTATTCACTTTTACTCACTTTCCATCCTCCATGTTGCAAAAACTCATTCTCTAATTTTTCACTAGTCAACCCTGAGAAATACTGATGAAAACTAAAGATGAAGTGTATTTTTTCTTGTTAAAACTACTTTCTGTACACAGACATTTATTTACTTCATCTTTTAAATTGAGATGTAATAGTGTTCTGTTGATGACGCTATGTATAAATATAACAAACCACTTGAGAATGTGTTTTTGCATGGTAAACTATTCTAGATCTATCTCTTTAAAAAGTACTGCTTTCTCTGCTGCTTGCTTGACCTTTTCTTTCTTATCTCTTTCTACTTTGGCCTTTTCCTCCGCACGCTGTAGAGGACGTAGCTAATTTAACCGCAAGTGATGTGATGAACCGAGTAAATCTAGGATATTTGCAAGGTAAATCCACTCAACATCACTCTTCCTGTAGTATAGGATTGTTCCAGTGGATCAAGGCACTGGAGTAATGAGCTGAAAGAAACCTGATGTTCTGGAGACGGATGTCTTTATAAAACTCTGCTGCTCAATTTGTCCAGTGACATTCATTGGAATGGCATTAGCAGTCTGTGTGTAATAGGATAAGCACTGAAACCCAAAGGAAAATGCTTTGCGGTGTTTTAAAGGAATAGTTCACTAAAAATGAAAATATACTAAAATGTCCTCACCCTCAGGCCATCAATATGTCAACAGTCAATCCTCTGCAGTGAATGAGTCCAGACAGCTGTTAAAAACATCTCAATAATTCACATTTTATTAATTAAAGTCTTCTGGATGAAAAGCTCAAATATGAGTCCTCTATTTGTATTATTGCTAAAATGTGTAAAATAGTTCTAAACGAATATGTCAGTGGGTTTTGTTGTGAGAAGACAACAGAAGATGGACTTTTTCGCTGGAGAAAGTATTATTTTGGATTAATATATTGGCCGGAAGCACTGGTTTAAAACAATGGATTTCTCCAAATCTCTTCTGATGAAGAAACAAACTCATCTACATCTTGGATGGCCTGAGGGTGTGTACATTTTCAGGATATTCCTATTTGTGGGTAAACTATTCCATTAAGAGGACTTTATTAATTTTACTTTCACATTAAAAATTCTGTGCGATTCAGTTTTGTTTGTTTTTGTTTTTAAATGTTCCTAATTTTATTTTTTTTTTCCCTGGTTGATAGTTTTGTCTAAAGCCTGCTGCCTGCAGTTGCCTCCTTTTGCAACATTTTTTCCAGATGACATCATCATTAGGCTAGTCTGTGTCCCATGAGACTTCCTCTTATCTTATTAAAAACAGACTGCAGGAAACTGCTGGCCATTGACAGTATAATGACGCTGGACAAAGAGCATGAATTAGAAACATGGTTGAACGGCCTCTGTGCTTATCTGTAAAGCCAACTGATGTCATTATATTAAAATTTGCATTTATGTATAATTCATTACTACACAGCTCACTGGAATACTTAATTTGTGATTGGTCAACTGCAGCTTTCTCCAGTCTTATATAATGACCACTAAGCTATTTAACTGAATGCTGTCCCATGCAAGTCACTTCAAATTAATATTTCACATCTATTTTTTTAAACAGCTGTGTAATAATCATTATAATAGACAGTCAGCCAGTCATTATTGCAAAATAGTAACCTTTTTTTTATTTGTTTTGCAGTTATGACTATGACTGTACCTTACTCCATATTATACTTTACATAAATGCAAAAAGTAAAGAAAATGTATAACATTTTATAATGAATTAAATGCAGCTATGGATAAAGTCTACAAAGTGCTATATACAGTATATGCATATTTTGTATGTTTTACATAGCAATGTTTTATTATTATTATTATTATTATTATTATTAAAAGCAGTATTTATTTAATATCTTTATGTATTGAATGTTTTTGACCTAATCAGCAGTATCACACCTAAGATTTTGTACCATTATGTTTGCAAAAACATGCTCATGATCAACAATATCATTTGACAGCAGTGCTGACTGTTTCTGAAATAATGAAGTCTTATTTTATAGTTTAATTAGTGATGTAGTTGTCTTTTTCTCCTCTGGTACGAACTGAAGAGGGTACTTACATGACAGAGGGTACTGCAGGTACTCACTGGCATCTGAGCATTGATATAAGATATGATGAGTGAGGGCTTTTGATTCCAGGATGTTTGGACAGAGTGGAGTAGAAAGCATTCAGTCTTTGTCGGAAGGGTCCATCTAAAGCAGGTATTTAGGCGTACACTTGTACAGTAAGTCTGCTTGTACTGATTTAAAGCTTTTTTTATTATTATTATTCTTTTTAACGGGGTGATACTGGGAGAAGTATTTGGGTTTCGCATTGGTGTAATTGGTTAATTAGCATTTGGCTAATTTGGCTCCTCCCAATCCCACACTACTAATGTTTTTTGCTTCACTCTGATTGGTCGAGCCTTGGCTTGGTGGGCCTGACAGATCCTTTAAGCATGCTTATATCTGTGTGTGTCGGTCTTACTGTTTGCTGACTTTGGGCTGAGTGTTGGCATGGCAACGAGCAACTTTCATTGGGTCAGCTGTGGTTATGATGCAGTATACGGATGGATGGATTGATTGATGGAAAGACTGAATGCGTGGGTGGATGCGGACCCTGTCTGCATGCGTCCGCGCATGGGGAGTGCTTGCGGTTGCATGGGCGTTGCGTAAATGCAGCCATGCCCTGTCAGTAACGGTTAGCCCTTCTCTCTCTTTTACCTGGCCTGGCGCTATAAGTGGCTCAAACAGGTGGGTTTGGAGAAGCAGAGGCACTTTGTCCCAGTCTTGAGTCCCTTATTCCCAGACCTGCAAAGGTTCACACTTCTCAGTCATTTACAAGCAGGTAAAATACAACAAAGCCTCAGAAACCCAGCCAACAAAATCCAAACACAGAGGGGTTACACAACAACTGCCTTCCATACTTTTTGGACATTTTGATTTGATATATTTTCATAGTTTTTGGCTATTCTTACTCAATCAACTGCATAGTTTTATTTGTAGTAGGAACAGAGATACATGTTAAGGATAATTTCTCAGAATGAATGTTTTGGATTAATAAGAACTGATACGGGTTAAGTATGATAGTGATACCGTGTTTTTTGCTCTCTTGCAGATGAAATGAATGATAATCAGAACACGCTGTCGTATGTGCTGATAAATCCTCCTCCGGACACCATTCTAGAGCTCAATGATGTTGTGTAAGTGGCAAATATTAAAAAGGAAGTTTTATAAATGTTAACGTTGCCAAACTGATTTCCCAAATAACAGTGACAAATAAACAATTTACAAGTCTCTAGATGTAGTACGAAGAAAAGGAAACTTATTGATTTAGCTAATGTTATTTGCCTTTATGTGTAAAATGGTGTCATATGCTACTTAATTGATGATATCTGATGGTTCTTAATCTTGGTGCTCATGACCCCCGCTCTGTATATTTTGCATGTCCCTTGTTTAACACACCTGAATATCAGCTTGTTAAAAGAGGGCTCCATGAATGAACTGTATTCAGATTGACACAGTCCTTTCTCAGCGTTCTCTACTCTACACAGAAATTCATCCAAAGTTTACTTCATTTAAGAATTTGTACTGTACCATTGCTTGCCATGTCTTTATACACATACAAAAAATACTAGAGAAGTTTCAAAAATGTATTAACCCTAATCAAGAGATTTGCATAATAGTGGTATCTTACTTTAAAGGGTTAGTTCACCCCAAACTGAAAATTATGTCATTAATTACTCACCCTCATGTTGTTCTTAACCCGTAAGACCTTCGTTCATCTTCAGAACACAAATTAAGATATTTCAATAAAATCTGACCCTCCCAGGTCCAGATATTTAATAAACACATCGGTAAAACAGTCCATTTGACATCAGTGACTACACTTTAGTTTTGCAGTGCTACAAGACTACTTTTTTGTGCAAAGAAAACAAAAAAATCTGATTTCAAAATCTCAAATCAAATTCTCAACCATTCTACGTCTGAGTTAATGTAATAAGCATTGTTTACTTTTAGGGGATAGCGTACATATGCAGTGTGATTCTTTGGAATATATGTGCTTCTGGCAAAATATTGCACTTGCAGTTTAGTGAAACAAACCTCTAGTCTAAAGCAATATAAAAAACCATAAAAAATGAGTGGTCATGAGGACCAGGATTAAGAACCGCCGTCTAAAAGGATTTGTGATGAGAACAAAATGAATGTGACTGGAGATTCATCTGGCAAACTGAAGCTCTGATCGTTCGGGTCAGTTTTGTCTGACTCAACCAGACAGTGATGGGTAGAGTGGAAACTGCTCTTGGCAGCAAGACAGCATTTGCACTAAAATAGTCAATCCATCATCAGCATTTTTTCCCTTCATATTACCTTCCGGCTCCACCAATGGCATGCATTTAGGGTGGGAATATCTTACTATTAACTAACTTTTAGCTACAACCTTTGCTAAGTTAGCTGCAGTCTTAATAGTTACTAAGGTATTAGTTAAGTTTAGGTTTGGGGATTAAGGGATTTAAAATATGGTCATGCAGAAAAAGTGACAGTAAACAGCCGATATGCTTCTACATTAGGGTTATTCTACACAACATGAACTATGGATTGTACGAATTGCAAATGTATTTTGCAAATACATTTTAGTTTGGGCACTACCACTGCAATGATACGCATCATTTTCAAATGTTCAGATTTATCTGATCCGACTTACATTATTATGCGACATTTGATCACTGTGCTCAGTTCAGCTGGCTGGTTATTAACCATTTAACCTATTTCACACCTTTCTGTAGCTACATCATCCGCTCCGATCCGCTGGCACACGTCCCTGAGAATCTCCCAGGGGCTCCAGTCGGACCCAAGCTACGCCAAGACTATGGACCCGAAACCAGGGATGAGACCCATCTGTAAGAACTGGAAGTTCCTGTTAACCCTCATTCCCTCCCTTCTCTGCCTTGAGCTGCTACAGCCTGCATGAAGAGTGACAGGACACACACGACCCATGTGCCAACACATTCACTACCCAAGCTGCCCGGCCAAGCCAAACGGCTAGAACTGTACTACTGAAACACTTTACAGATTTTCCTTTTCTACGGCACTGATATATAGACATTTCAGACTTCTCTAAATGTGGCTGGTCTTACATTTTTGTATTTTAAGACTTGGGGTGTTGAATCACTTTGGACCAAACAAGCTGTCCAGGCACTTTGGATTTATAGGGCAGTATATATCAGAAATACTAAAGCAGTATTCAAGAGGGCAGCTAAAGACAGAAGGAAGAAACAAGTAAGCCAGTAAGCTGACCCAAACGCTGGACAGGGCCCTGTCACACATGCAAGGTGTTTCAGTATGATATCGAACAGAATTAGTTTACATCAATGCTATATTTTGTACTATATATAGCACAAATATAGTATATATAAAAATATATTTGTACATATATATCATAAGTCAGCCACATATTCTTTACATGCTCAGTGACCTCTTAGTATTCACAGTGTTTTGTTGCGATTTCATCCTCAAAGCACAAAGGGTTTTACATTTGGACCTGCTAATCCCAAGCTGAAGCTTTTTCATGTGATTGAAAATTATTAATACAAATGTTATCAAAAAACAGTTTACATGCGCTAGATCGTTTGCCATACAATTTCAAATTTAAAGCAAAAAATAGAACATGTTGTTTTAAAGACTGACAGGAACTGTCCTGCACCAGCAGAAATGTGCTTTAGGTCTGTCACAAGTATTTTAAAGTAATTTGGGTGTCATTGAAGAGCTGTCAAATGGTAATATACAGTACATAAGAATAATATTAAAATTATGTTTGAGTTATACATTAGAAAATATTAGTTGTAATACATACTGTTTTACGCTAATCATTGTTTCTCTGTGATGTTTTGCCTCGAAGATAAGTGTTTTTTTTGTATGTTTTCTCTTTACAACAGCATTCAGCATTTTGTATTTACACAAATAATCGATTTTAATATTTGTATTGTTTCGGTGTGCACAATGTATGTTACTGCTCATTAAGGAAAAAAATTAAGCTATGTATCCTTATAAATATATATAGAGAGAGAGCTTTAGGGAGAATATACATTATTGGAATTTGCCAGTTTTATTGCACTAAGCTCTGTTGAGCAGTACACAGTAACCCTTTAAACTACATGAAGAAAACATTACAAATTTTACATTTCACAAAACATTTTATTGATGTGTTGCCTTCTGTATTAAGACATTTCCTTCAGTATATGGAACTGATGTTTAAAGCCATCATGGAAAGCTGCTTTGTTTTTACTGTTTCTTTTGTTTAAAATGCATTCATCAATGAAAAGAAAATGTTAATGTCCACTTCGTTTAAAGTAGCTAAGGATGAATACCTCTCATATGATTCTTATTGGTTTGTCTCCACAAAGAAATGTGATATATAACAGTAAAAGCAATGAAACAGGAATCCTTGTAGCTATTGTTTACAATATTTTTATTTTATAATTATATATTATTGTGTATTTACAACGTTTTCTGCCTTCTGGCTTCAGTTAATTTATTGCTTAGCTCCAGGACTGTTAGTAGTGATTGAACATCAACCCTTGACACGTCGAGCAGAATACTGTACAGTTCATCAATATATATTTATGTTTTCCGCTTGCGTAAAGATGTTGTCACCCACATTTTCTTCACTGGTCACAGTTTTCTCATGCAGATTGCTTTGGGAATGTTTTTTAAATAATGTTTTCCTAAATTTCCAGCCATAATTGGAAAGGATATGCATAATGTGCATGTTAAAAATAGCCTGCATTCCTCTATTTTGTACTAGTTCCCTGAGATTTAAAACTGATCGGCTGATCACACCTGTTGTAATTTACAAATATTTCTTTGTGTTATTTTTCCAGTAGTTTTAGAAAAACATGGACCATGCATGTCCTAATCTTGCCAAATGTGTCAGAGACCCATGTTTACATTTGCTGGCTCCGGTTTTTGGATTGTGCTGAACAATACATGAAATTCTGAATTTTGTACAATTTCTTAAATGAAGTCTGTACTAACATGTAAGAATGAATCAATAAATGCTGCATGCAGCCAGAGAAATGTGGCAGTATTTCCCTACCAACAGATACTTTGACTCTGTCGATGTATAGATTTACAATTTTTATTTTGCATTTCATAATGTAAATGTCTGTACATATCCATCATTAGATTTTATATATATTTTACAGTGTGTTTTGCAGGTTTTATCATTGTTTTCGATATATATATATCAGTTGTATATTTAGATATATACTTGCAATACCTAACGACTCTGTTTGAGTTTGTGTTTGTTTTTTTGTGTTTGTCTCCATCTGTCTCTAGTCCACCGCCCGTGATTTTCCACCACCTCGTGCAGCAGGTCTATAAAGGTGTACTCATTTCCCCGAAGCAGGCTGTCATCTTTTGGAGAACCTCCTGCAGGGGGCACTCTCGAGTCAGAGCCTTCACACATCTGACCCTGACGATGGTCTCTCTGAGCTCTCTGTGCAGCTTTCCCTGCTCTCCTGGACTGCTTCTGCAATTCTAACTCAACCTGCTCACTTTGGTGAACTCTGTTCGCTTTTGTTTTCACGCTCTGTGTTTTCTCATCATGGTCTTTGTTGTTTATCTCTTCTCCAAAAGCAGGCTTTGACTTGCTGCCACCGAATGGTGGATTTAAAATGCTGAACAATTCAGAGCAGACCTCACTTTCATCAATTGGCGAGTTCTTGTAGGACAATTCGGAAAAGATGGTCGACTCGAGACCTGATGTCCAAGTTTCCCCATTTGTAATAATTCTGCCATCCTCTCTTGGTGATATATTAGTATTAGAGAAGCAGTCTTTCGCATTGAAATGCAGGCGTCTTTGATTGGATGACTCAATACTTGCCCTGTAAGTGTCCTCATCAATAGCGACTTCGACATCTTCCATTGGGGACGTGATTTCAGGCAGAAACTCCAGGGCAGTAAACTGTGGGGCATTTGTGAGGATTGCAGGAGAAATGCTTGTTGGAAATGGTCTGATTTCATGCCTGCAACCAGTTACAAATATTAGTTGGGGGAACACATTGAGGACTTGTTGATTTTGAGCCCACTGCTTCTTCCACTGGGCTGCAGTTGGAGGCCAAGTCAGTACCCGTCGGATAGGTCTTGAAGGTCCTGATGTTCCTTTAGCAGTATTCTGATTAACCCTACTGGTCTGGTTTTCTGGACCAGCACCAATCGTGAGGTACGGCAGGTTTTCATCAGTCTGGGATGTAACATGTTCTATCTGGAGAACATCTTGACTGCTTCCTGCTCCAACGGCCAACTCGTTCAGGTGATCCAACACATTGTTCCCCACACCATGCAGAAGAACATCTTCATCTACACTTGTTCCGGCTCGAACACTCTCATCAGTATCTTTATTTTTTTCTTTAAGGTCCTCGTGTGATTCCAGAGTGTCAGTGGTGTTACTTACCTTAGAAGACCCGTCTCTCTCCTCATCTGCAATGTTTCTACCATCCTCCAACTTCTTCACCTCTTCAATATCAACACACACATTGTCCTTTGTTTTTTCGAAGGTTATCCATCCATTGTAATACTCATTCCTTACTCCTACTTCCTCAGTGGCCACTTCTGCTTCTGAGGGTTTAGAAAACATCTCCATCCTGCACAAGACCGGCCCAGCAGATCTCACTCGTTTAATGGGTTCTCTGTTGTCAAACTCCCCTGATGAATAAATATGATAGATCTGTGATATCTTCTCATCTCCAACTGCCATCTGATTTGTCCTCAATAGCACCTCTGTTGTGGCAATTTGTGTTTTATTAGCGATGTCAAATTTGATCTTTCTGTGTTGTTCATTGCTGTTTGCAGTTGATTCAACGGTTTGGATCATTTCAGATTTATCTGAAGCAGGTTTTACAGCCTGTAGATGTTTCCTCTCTTGTTTCCTGTGATACAGTGCTGAAAGGACACAGATGACAAGTACCAGGGCACACAGTACCACTGGTTACATAATAAAAGGTTAGTCATCCACCACGTAATCTACTGGACATGAAAGATACCCAGCTGAGGGCTCATTTTATGCAATGAATTAGTTCCACCTACCAATAAAAATGATTAAAGTCGACTGTCCAATTGTAAGAGGCTTGGTTATTAATACAGTGGCAGGGTTTCCAGTGCCAGGACTTCCAGTGGTAAGACTCATAGTGGTAAGACTTGGAGTGGTAGGGCTCATGGATGCGAGGGTTTTACACTCTGGTACCTGCCATACTGGTACCCCTATCAAATCAGGAGGGCTATTACAGCACACCAGCATCTCATTCTTCAGAAGAGAGGCATTCTGCAGACCTGCAAGCATTTATCAGTCATTTAACATTTTATGCAAAAATGAGTATTTCAGGAACGTTACATATGTACAAGATTGAAATAAATTCATACCTCTCAGGTATTTGGCAAAATCATTCACAGAGCATGAGCAATTCCAGGGATTTCCATCCAAGGAGATATTTGTGCCATTAAGTGGAAGTAACACATCCATACTCAGATGTGTAAGTTTATTATTGGACAGGTTTAACTGCCTCAGTTTACTGAGCCCAACAAAACTACTTGGAGTAATAGTGTGAACTTGGTTCTGAGACAAGTTTAGGTTGAGCAGGTATGACAGCCCATCAAAAGAACTATGATCCAGTGTGGTGATTTTATTATTCGAGAGTCTAAGTGTCTCAAGTGTGACCCGATGACCGAACCAGTTTGATGAGACTTGGGAGAGACGATTATTGTCCAAATTGAGAGTTTTGAGATTTCGAAACATATCAAAGGTCTGCGGTCCTATTGCTGTGATACCTTGGTGTGCCATAGTCAGACTGTTCACAGAGGTCAGATTGGTGCTGTTAAACATAGACAAGCTGATGTTTTCTAAACCACTCGTAAAGAAAATCACAGAGGTCAAACCAGCAGGATAATCTATAGAGAAAAGAAAAATTACAAATGCTGAAGGGAAATTTCATCTAAAAACCAATTATCAACACATCATTCAAAATCTTTATGACTTTCCTCTATAGAAGACAAAGAGGTGTTGGGCAGAATGTTCAAGCTACACTTTTCCAAATAATGAAAGTCAATGGTGAGCAGGGTTCAGGAAAGGTTTCCAGTGTGTTAAATTTCCGTTTATAGCATAGAATAGCTGTATAGCAATAGAATACTTGGAATATAGTGAATAAGTTGTAGAAATTATGTTTTTTAGTGCTGTCAAATGATTAACCACATCCAAAATAAAGTTTTTGTTTACATAATATATGCATGTGTGCTGTGTATACAGTATTTATTATGTACAGTACAGGCCAAAAGTTTGGACACAGCTTCTCATTCAATGTGTTTTCTAAATTTTCATGACCATTTATATTGGTAGATTCTCACTGCATCAAAACTATGAATGAAGTTATGTTAGAGTTATATTCTTAACAAAAAAAGGTGAAATAACTGAAAACATCTTTTATATTCTAGTTTCTTCAAAAAACCCTTAGCTCTGATTACGGTTTTGCACACGCTTGGCATTCTCTCGATGAGCTTCAAGAGGTTTTTACTTCACAGGTGTGCCTTATCAGGGTTAATTAATGATGGAATTTCTTGCTTTATCAACGGGGTTGGGACCATCAGTTGTGTTGTGCAGAAGTCAGGTTACTAAACAGCCGACAGCCCTTTTTGACAACTGTTAAAATTCATATTTTGAAAAAGAACCAATCAGCTAACTAAAGAAAAACGAGTGGTCATCATTACTTTAAGAAATGAAGGTGAGTCAGTCCGGAAAGATGCAAAAACTTTAATTGTGACCCCAAGTGGAGTCGCAAAAACCATCAAGCGCTCCAACAAAACCGGCACACATGACCGAACCAGGAAAGTTTCTGAAGACAAGTACATTCAAGTCACCAGCCTCAGAAATTGCAATTTAAGAAACACAAGGAATGGATATTAGACCAGTGGAAATCTAGAGAGTCTAAATTTGAGATCTTTGGTTCAAACCGCAAAAAAGGTGAGCGGATGGATTCCACATGCCTGGTTCCCACTGTGAAGCATAGAGGAGGAGGTGTGATGGTGTGGGCGTGCTTTGCTGGTGACAGTGTTGGGGATTTATTCAAAATTTAAGTCACACTGAACCAGCATGGCTACCACAGCATCCTGCAGCGACATGCCAATGACCCCAAACACACCTCCAGGCTGTGTAAGGGCTATTTGACCAAGAAGGAGAGTGATTGAGTTCTGCGGCAAATGACATGGCTTCCACAGTCACCAGACCTGAACCCAATCAAGATGTTTTGGGGTAAGCTAGACTGCAGAGTGAAGGCAAATGGGACAACAAGTGCTAAACACCTCTGGGAACTCCTTCAAGACTGTTGGAAAACCATTTCAGGTAACTACCTCTTGAAGCTCATCGAGAGAATGCCAAGAGTGTGCAAAGCAGTAATCAGAACAAAGGGTGGCTATTTTAAAGAAACTAGATTAGAAAAGATGTTTTCAGTTATCTCACCATTTTTTGTTAAGTACAAAGAAATGAAAAAAAAAAATGAAAAAAAAAACACATTTAATGAGGTGTGTCCAAACTTTTGGCCTGTACTGTATATATAAATACTAGTGGTGGGCCGTTAACGCAGACTCTTATCGCGCGATAAAAAAAATATCGCCGTTAATCTATTCACAAAGTTGGGTTGGGAGCTGGGTCTGCATTT
>JAUCNO010000795.1:15366088-15400261 GCA_032353835.1 Enteromius viviparus | reverse complement strand
TTCGGACATACTACTCGCCTCGCATGCTGTTTTTCGCCTACTATATAGTAGGGTAGTAGGTGATTTCGGACGCAGCATCTGTGATGGGAGGCAATTTTTTTGTTTATAAAATAAATAAAATACAGCAGGAGCACACATTTACAGTTAAAAATAAACACTGCAGCATGTCAAACTGCAAATCAAAATCAATCAAATGATCCTTTGTGGAACAGATTTTTCAAATACAACCCAGAACGTGTTTTGCAGCATTATTACACTTTTTATTGTAGGAATCATAGTTGACATGAACCAGGTGGTGGCAGGGAGTTGGCATTTTCTTTAGTTACTAAACAACAAGTTTTCAGCGAACACCCTTGCATGCGGCTTCATTATGCCTGCTCCTTTCTGCTCTCGAAAAATCCCCAACATCAGCCACAGAGACCTCATGAAGCGATGCCAACAAACATAGAATACAAAGACAGTCTCTTACGGAACAGCAAAACAAACCTTCACAGATACAAAACAGTTCATTAAAAAGCATCACTTTGAGGAGAAAATTATAAATTCCCTTTAAGTCGCACACAAATCTCTATATTAACAGGAGACCAAAGATAAAGAAAGAATCAATATCTCTACTGCTCAGCAGGAAGCACATAAAGGAGGAGATTTAAAGCTTGAGAGAATGTATGGAGACAGACATATACAGTTTAAAGATGCCAATCAAAACTAGACACCTAAGTCTGAGCCAAAGAATGACTAACAGGTAGGGCTGGGTATATGATAGTTTTACTCAAATGAAACAGTCAAATGCTCTTGAAGTAACCCTCAGAGCAGTTCTGGAGATGTTATTCATCTAGCCTACTGTATCTATGTCCTCATTCTCTTTAGCAAGATGTTCATATCATCGAAAGCGTCACGTACAGGTCAGTATGCTAGTAAACAAAAAGATTTGAAAACTAGTCCAGTCCGAATAGGGCTTTTTTGTGGTTTTTACAAGCACAATGTTTTGTTTTTATTGTCAGTGTAGGCCTAAATAAAAATAAATTTAAGCAATCGCGCCTGAGCATTTTCGTGTTTCAGTTTCTGTCTAAATACATTCATGTGGGTTTTGTTATGATTTGTATATATAAATTTGTACTTTAGTTTTATAACTCATTTTAGGCTTTATTTTTTGTTTGTACAGTAAAAAAAAAAAAAACAGGCAACTTGTTTTTTCTAGCAGATTTTCTTTCATCATGCAGCACACTTTTTAATTTATTTTATTTTTTTAATATCTCGAAAAAACCTTTATTTAGTGTCTATCATGAGGGCCGGGCCTATGTTTTATTATTACTGTGTTGTTGGAATTTGAAATCAAAAAACTTTAACTGCAAGTCATATCCTTAATGCACAGACTATTTTTCACACATATTTTGTTCGATCCATTGGTTATTAGGCTACTTGTTGCAATTTCGAGAGAATTTTTCAAACTTTTGACGGATAAAACTTTTGCCCAAATTAAGTGAAATAAACGTCAGTAGTATAAACAGTAATCTCAAGTCACGAATTTGGCTGAACATTTATTTTTTTTTATTCTGTGAGACTGGTGATCACAAACATGGTTCAATTCCTCTGGAGAACTTTCAGTCGTCGTCTGTTCCAAAATGCATACTGTGAGGAGACAAGACCTTCAGAGACATCCTTGCTGGATTATAAATGGAAATGTATGAGCATATGCTAACATATACAGCCTCACAACATCTTCAGTGCATTCAGGTCATATGTGTATATTATGCTATTAATTCTGTCAAAAACACAGTAAAAACAGTAATATTAGTAATATGGTAATATATTGCCATCATCTTTTAGTGCAATATTTTTGAATAAAAGCTTGTGTTCATGCTGCTGTGGTCTGGATCTTTAAATCATTAAAAATAAATGAATTTAGTCTCTCCTAATGTTGGGATGCACTGCACAGCATCTCGTTTTCTTCAGAGCCATCTTTATTATTAGTTATCTGCGTAGACCTGCGTATTTGCCTTTCTCGTAAACACTATGCGTGATTCAGCAGGCGGGGCTAAACAGGCAGTGATGTGGATGTTCTTCTGCAGAGGTGGCACTTATTTACACTATTGCATCGAATGGAACATTCCAAAAGTTGTCGTTTTGGCAGACTGTCTTCAATAAGCTGTTTTTAGACTAACAACAAAGTTTTGAGTTCTGAAACTTACATGATGTTTTTACCCAATGACCTTTTATATGTCAAAAGACAGAACGGTGATTTCTCAGTTAATGACCCCTTTAAGACAGAAATGTTTCAGTAATATACCAAATGTGGACATATAAACTGTAAAACTCAGAGAGTTTAAACTTTTATTTCAACATCACAATGAACAGTTAACATATGAACGATATTGATGTATTCTTATCTGTTTGCAAAGGTTTATAAATTAATTACCTTAGAAATGGCACAAGTTGCATTTCCAAATTAAAGTTATGATAAATCCAAACTCATTACTCAATATGTAAATGTCTATTACAAGCTTAATGCATCCTTGACGAATAAAAATGCAAGGAAAACGCCATTTCACCCCAATGCACTTAATTGCTAAATCCGCAAATTCTCTAATTTCTTTAGTTTTCCTCACGATTACATTGCAATTTGATGATTTTCAGCTTTACCTGTTCCTATTTTGCATGATTTCATAAGTCTAAGTGACAGAATAAGCTGAAAATAATGAGAACTATGCTCACAACTGGCTTGTTATTGCCTGTACGTTCACAAATCACAAAAACACTCCACTAATGATGTCCAGCTGATGACAGATCTGAAAACACAATGGGGTCTGGTAAAACAGCTCATCTACTCTGTAGTCTTGAATATATAGACTAAAAAAGGTAGTTCCTTTTAAAAATTTGTCATGGAATCTGCTGTTAAGGATTTAAAGACTGCATGAATCTACTGATAGCGTGTCTTCAAACTGTCGTGCCTCACACAGACGTCTCCTTTCATCTACTCAAGTTAGCCTGGCGCCGTCAGACAGGGGTTTTGTTGTTTAGCCAAAATGACAGGTGCTGTTCTCACCCTTGAAGCGAACGGCAACTTGAGGACTGAAATTAATTATTCTTATTAATCAATGAACCACTGCAAGTACTTTAGCCCGGGGCTTTCAACAAATCAAAGAGATTTATAACTACTTTTTGCAGCATCACAAAATAATGTCTTCACTGTAATGAAAAAGATTATTAACACTTTACCATCATATTGACTGAAACCGTTGGAAAGGCACAATAAGGAAGCAGGACTCACTTTTAGGGCTGTGTACCGGGTCCGATTTGTCTTTTAATTAATGAAGATTTCATTTTGTTGTTGAAAAAATAAAGGAGATTTTATATTACAGTTTAAAACACTGAAGAAATACAGTTTTATTCATTTTTATAGTAGCCTGTTATGTACATTCTACTGAACAATAGTCATATATTTCTGCTGCCTTGTGCTACCCGAACTTTTATTTTGACGGCTTGCTATGAATACTTTTACCGTTCTGTGTGTACATGAAATGATAATAGATTTGCTCAAATGAAACAGTCAAATGCTCTTGAAGTTCTGGAGATGTTATTTATGTAACTAGGCCTGTCACGATAGTTGAAAAATCGATTAATCGCATGATAAAAAAAAAATTACGTCGATAATTTTTCTGGCCGCGATAATTTCATTTGCATACTTGTTTGTTATCAGCGACTGAATGAAAACTCTCGTTTCCTAAGCCCTCTTGTCAGTTGCATTGTCTTTTGTAGGGGGAGGCGACACTTGTCAGTCACATGGACTTTGTGTGGGAAGGCGGGAGTGCTTGAGGCGACTGCAAAGAAGAGCAAAAAGACGAGACGCGATGGAATTGGTTTCAAAGCCAAACGCGACAGTTGCCGTGTAGGAGCACTTCGGATTCAAACCGAATGACCTTGGTGAACCACTTAACCTGAACGAGCTGGTATGTCGCATTTGTTGTAAAACAGTATCGACTAAAACCGGTAACCCAACAAACATGCACATGCACCTAAAACACAATCATTCGTTGCAGTTTTCCCAGATGGTAAAAAAAAGCTACAACAGACCCGGTCCGTCTTCATCTTCCCTACAGTGCACCATAACTGGGGCATTTAGTCGACAAACAAAGTGCAAACAGGACAGTGTTTATTGTGGATATTTAAAATGTTTTCCATTTTCAGTGTTAAATAGTCTAAAAATAAACATTTTTGAATTTTGAAAGGCGTATGTGCATTATTATGCCATTATCATTATTCTAGATGAAAATGGTCTCAGATCGACAATATTATCGTTTATCGCGATAATTTCTTGGACAATTTACCGTCCAGCAAAATTTGTTATCATGACAGGCCTATGAAGATACACAGGCAGGTGTGCTGAAGCAGGTTGTAAATACAATTTGCAAAACAGTGGGTGCCCAGGAGCAGGGTTGAAGACATCTGACTTAAGTCAATACCACTAACACAGAATTAGTTAGTTGTTAAAATCATCTGTTCCACCGTAGCTCTAAAAAAAGTCTAGGCCCAGTTCTCATTCACTTTTGTTGTGCAGTCAAGCGCAGCTTGAATATTCTTCACAACTACACTTTGTGTTTCATAGAAAAAGCTAAATTAGCCTATGTTTGGAACAAAATCATGGGGATTAAAATATATCATTTATGTTTGGGTGAACTGCTCCTTTCAGCAACAACACAAAAGAACAGTGATTGGCCACAACACAAATAACTCAACAAAAGCTAAGAATATGTATCACAAGATCAGAGCGAGAAACACTGATACTTTGTTGACACACAAACAACTACAATTTTACAGTCTTTTAAAAATATGCAACATTGTTGCATAATAAACCTGCAAAAACAAATAACATAAAATTCACAAAAGGAATGGTTGACTGATACAGATTTATTGATGGCCAATGTTGATATACTTTGACTTTACGTTGGCAATTGTATATTCTGCTTTAAAATGTTATATTTAAAGATAGTAAATAACAGATACATACAATCCCTGCATTAAAAATTAAATGGTGTTTGCTGCATGGTTAAAATATGCCATACTGTATTTTTTATTATTGAGTGAAAAAAGTCTAAGTTTTATAAAATTCAGAAATACTGAGCAAACAAAATAAAGTATTATAAACATTAAAAACATAGCATACCTCATGAATAGAGGTATGTGTAGGAAAAAAGCATAACAGCACTTCAGTTTGTATGACTAGTCAATACAATGGTAGCACATTAATGTAGACAGGGAATGGATACGCAATTGCACTTAGGCCCTGCCAAAAAAAGTCCCGTTTTCAACTTTATAAGCAAAGGAGAAAAAGGTATCTGGCAATGTCTATAATTTAAACAAAGACAAATATTGGCCTATATATATCAGCCAACCACAACACAAAAGCCCTTTACATTGATTATGGCAGCCATAGTCAAAATCTTGTGAATGTACTCAATCAATTGTGCGGTCCTAACTGTCACCAAGTCTAGTTTCAGACAGGACACAGTGAAAGTTAGAAAGCAGATCTGAAGGTAAAGCAGCAGCAGAATAAAAACAGAGGATTTCTGTGCCATTTGTGAAACTCCAACCGACTCCAGCATGCATTGGCCGGTAAAAATATAAGATCAGGCTGACATGTCAGAGAGACAGACAGAACAAGGGAGAGACTAATGAAGATGGACTGCAACAAATTCGAAGATGAAAGCTGATGTTAGAGACGCTCACGCACACACCCACACATACACACACACACGCAAGTACACACAGTGGCATGTGTTAGCTCATGTGCTCAAAAGGTGAAAGGCAGATCATTTTGTGCGATTACAGCGTGAGCCACTGGACAGAAGCGCCTACCAGTGTGCATTGATAAGATAAAAGCGTGGCCTGAGTGGTGATGGTATACGTTAGGATCGACACATACTACTCGTGCAGTGGAGAGGAAGCACTCACAGCCAACTTACAGGTACTAGTTTCCAATACCATTTTGAGGGAGACTATCCCAGTAGCGAGGGAGGAGGTTAAAGGGAAAAAGACGGGAAGAGGAGCAGAGAGGATGTAAGGTCAGGGGAGAAAAGAGCAGACAGATGTGACCCTTCTATGAGGTTAGAGGAGAAACAGAAGGAGTGATGCCACTGAAGATGTTAGTTCATTTCCATAAGACTGTTGTTATTATTAGTACCATCTACTCAGATGCGAGTCTTGCCATTCAGTTCACACCTGCTTATGATCTTGTTTACACCTGGTATTAACAACTGTGGCATTTGACCCCATCAAGTGTTTGGCCAGTTCTGTGGCTCTGTGACCAAATAAAAACAAGGACTGCATGACTGAGAGGGGATAAAAATATCAAATTGTGTTTTTGGGGGGTAAAAATTATGACTATGATATTAAATGTGATTGAGAAATAAAATCCAGGTTTGCTGTGCTTAATTTGCAGGGCTGTACATTTTGGCCCAAATTGTCTGATTATATAGATCAACATAAAGTTTAAAAGTATAAAGATAAAGTAAACATAATTTATTATATTACAAAGCTTTATGTAAATGTCCTATTGGAACACTTTATTTATTAGCATGCATATTGCTAGAATATTAGAAAATTAAGAGTGCTAATTAAGCACATATTAATGCCTTATATAAACTTAACAACTACCTTACTGACTTTGAATAAGCAGCAACTTAATTTATTGAGGGGAAAGTTGTGTTACCCATTCAAAAGTGTTATCAAACTTTTTTCCTCCAGTGCAGTTTAAATGATGATACAACCCCATTTACAGGAGACAGACGTGAAACACCAGGTCTAAAGAATCTGAGTTTTGCATGTGTGAGACTCTAGTGCTGGGATGTCTGGTACCTTCTGATGACTTGGAGATTCCAGCAGATGCTGCTTTGATTTGTGTTCCCTCTCTGTGATCTCCCTCATTTTTAGGTTCACCTGCAACACAAAGAAGGGACTGTTATGACACATACAAAAAAATGTATTACCAACATCTGTAGTTTACACAGTTTTCTTTTGAAAGTGCTGCCAGAAGTTCCCATGCTAGCATGAACAGATTCTGTTCTGGGGGCAAGCACTGAAAGTCCCCTATGTGCAGAAAGTAAGCTCATTAGAAATGCAAGTAAGCTATTAGTGTATCATGTAACATACAATGTTTATTTAAAACACCTTCACAAGTGCACTGTTCAAAAGACACACACCTTGTTGATCCAGAAGATCATAGCATCCTCAAGGTCAAACGGAAGCTCCTTGGAGGCACTGAATGTGGAGAAACGCTTCACGCAGGTCACAACCTTCTCAATGCTGATCATCTCCACGGTGTAGGCCATCATCAAAGCATCAATCATGGGGATGTGGGAACTCTGTGGTACATAGCAGAGGAAAAAAAGGGTCACACTATGTTCATTAACTAAAACACGCTAGTCTAATCGATTCTTGAGATTTAAGAATCAATATGGTTTCATTTAATTAAAATCTGTTAAAATAGAGAAATCCAAATTTTTCCCTTTAGCCCTAATATTGACTTATATAAAACCTATAAAAAAAGTCTGTAAGGCATTGACAAATACGGTACTTTATATGCTAGTACAACAAATGTCCTTATAGTCAGATACTTCTAATGTTTCAAGAAGCTGCTTTTCCGCACTAAGAAAGGTAAAAATGTGCACACAGCTGTGGGAATAATCCTATTTAGCCCAAAGAAGGTCATACTGCTCTTAATAACAAAGGACTGAGCTTCAGTAAATCTGCCGAAAGAAAGCAGAGTCAAGATGAAGTAAGTAACATAATATTTCACGTTTGTCATGAAATGTAAAACCCTTTATGTAACTTTTCTCGTGCTGGCTACAATCCTGAACACTACCTCATGATTTAAATCTATTACCAAGTACACCAAGCATTTCAACATTGAGTGCTAGTCTGAGACCATGAACTATGAAAGCCCATCCAGTTACCAAGGCAATCCTAACACCAGTCAACCAGTGACTTGTTCATACGAGCTCACAGTACACGTCAGCACAATCTCAGCAGATTGATTCCTGACTCAAGGCAATAGCGTCAGCAAACTTCTACAGAGTGTTTTTGTCAGATATGCATGTAAGACGTCTGACATAAACCAGAAGACTGGAACGTGAAGAGCTTTGGACTCAGATAAACACAGGAACAGAAAAACACTTCTTCCATTGCAGTATGTGTACAGCATGCAACCTGCAATAAATAAACAGTACTACATTACTACATACATATGGCTGTGCTACAGATAATCCTGATCCATCCTTCAAGTTCTATTTTCAGACTTCAAGAGAATAATGTGACACTTGATATGTTAATGTGACCTGGTATAACAAGAAAATCTATGAGAGCAAGTCTTTCAGTCCACTGCATTTTTTTATCCTGATTACTTTCTATTTTCCTTCTTTCTGTTGTAACTACATGAATAACAAATAAAGTGCATCTGCAGTCTGCTCTTCTGGTGGAATCTATTGGGAATCTCTTTATGCAGTGAACATCACTGTTTTTTCATAGTAATAGAAAATACTGCCACAAAGCATCATTGAGAGTAGGAAAATGGTAAAAAAAAAATTCAGAGCACACTGCAATGCAACAATGAACAGGTATCTTACAGCTGAACCAAATATTAGCCATGATTTTTTTTTTAAATCCTCAATATTTGATCAAAATACTTGCAACTGCAACTACACTGCTATATTACACATGTTATCTAAGCAGGTCATCAATTATATATATATTTATGCTTGAAATGTTTATCACGGCATAATGTGCTGTCTCACACTATTTATTCCTGTGATGGCAAAGTTAAATTGTCAGCAGCCATTTCTCCAAATATGCTGATTTAGAGTTCAAGAAACTTGTTACTATAAAATTTGAAAACAGTCATGCTGCTTTATATTTTTAGGGAAACGGTGATCCTTTTTTAAGGAATCTTTAACAGTCTTTACTGTTACTTTTGACTTATGTATCTCTAATGAATAAAAATATAAAAATAAAAAAATAAAAAAACTGAATCCAAACTTATAAATGTTAGTGTACAATGAGGGAATATTCCAATCCAAACTTTGTTCATGTGTGCAGTTACACAAAAGGATTTAGTGGTGAACCAAATTCACTGGTCAGTCAAAATGCCATTAAACATTTGCATCAGAAAATAAAGAGGCTGCCATGATACAAAATAGTACTGTCCCTACAGTCCAAATACACACAGTAGCATCTATGCCAGACGACAACTAAATACGATGCAATTTCTTTTTCACAGTACAGTAGTATATTCTACTCTTTAACAAGGCACACAACAATAAATTAAACAATATTAAAAATAGCACTAAAAGGTGTAAACCAATTTTGACTTTCCTCCACTCTGAAAAACTTTATGCATGAATGCATGTAGCCCTGATGTCTTGGTTTAGACTGGTTCAAAGCAAACAAATCACACCTCTACCTTTTAAAGTCATTAAGCTATACCTTCACACCTCACAAAGCCATTCTGTTCAGTCTAACAGGTTTGTGTGGCTCAAACCGTACTAAGCTCTCTACAGGGTGTGGGCTCGACCGCAAAGATTTGCATTGAAGTGATAACAGCACGAGCGAGTGTACAACGCTGATTCACCAACATCAGTGATTGCTATTCAATGGAGAAAGCACATCACTAGCTGAAATAACACGGCTGTGAATCAATGAAATCCACTCCGCTCTGTGCTACTTTAGCTCAAGCACTGATCTCACTAATTGTTTGGACAGGTGATTGTAGCAGTTACACATGAAGGAAAAAACAAAAAGCACACACATCCACTGGATATGCCAACAATAGCAGCCTTCTCCTGTCAGTGGAGTAGATATCTGCAACAGGAAGAGCTCTGCAAACCACAGATTCCATGTCACACTTTTTTTTTTTTCTTTGTCTGGATTTGGACTGTAATTAGCGCTTGCTAAGACTATCATCACTATTATTATTTCTTCCTCCAGATAAAACGCTGGTGCTTGTGCTATGCATGCGAATGATGCCTCAAATCATTTAGCCTGTTGAGGAGACCTTTAGAACTGGGGCTGTAAGCAACTACCTCCAAACCTCCCAGAACACCCTAGCAGCCATTTAAAATACCCTAGAAAACACACAGTAATATGACTCAACCATAGCTTGGCAGCAGACTATTGCAGAGAGTACAGCAGAGTACTGAGGACCATAGAGGACCCCTGCAGTATCTTGGCAGCAGAATATCAGATTTTTTTTACCTTTTCTATTTTTCTATCCAAGATATTTGAAATGAAATTTATTTCTGTGAGGGTAAAGCTAATTAGGTATCCACCAAATGGTCCAGCAATTTTCAACCGAGAGGAAAAAAAAACTATGGTAGTTTTGTCGTGTCCATGAGATGATAATTTGTGGAAACATCATATTAACTCCTGGGAACATGCTATGCTGTGGCCGTGAGATCATTTTGTTAAGATAAGGACATCCTTATGTTGTGGCCTTGAGATGTGAAGTCAACTCCTTATGTTGAGGGAAGTTTAATGCGTGAACAAACCTGCCATGACCACAGCAACCCGGGGTTATCAGAGATGAATAAAGTATTTTTATTAACAATAAACATTACATTTAATATTTGCATATTATTGTTGTTAGTATATTAAATTGTTATGGCTATGTGTTTAATATAATATTTATTTCGCCTTTTGATTTGTGCATGGCTTTACCTAATTTTTGACCATATATTTTGCTAATACAGTAAACGGCTGATAATTATGCCAATACTTGATGATTGTAGGCTATTTATGCCTGTGTGTGATGAATAAGATCCTTAATTTCTTTGTTTCATACTGATGCCAAAGTTTTGAATGGTAACATGTTTATATATTCAACCCTATACAGGCACACATATGAAAAAATTGTATCATTAGTGCTGCAAATATATTTAACCCTATATATATATATATATATATATATATATATATGCAAAAATAGTATGATTAGTGATACAAACAAATCCAAAGACATAAAATGACAATATATTTTGAATGCAACATTGACGTACCATTTTAATTGGCTGGCAGGTCAGATCTGAGTCGGTGACAGGCGTGTCATCTCCCTCCATGACATAGATGCCTTTGCGAGACAAGGCCTGGATGACTGACTGGTGGGACTGCAGAGAGGCCACCTGGTCTCCTTTGAGAATGAGGCCGCACACGCGACAGTACAGCTCACAGGACAGCAGTAACCGGATCACCGGGGGCTTTATGTGCTCCTGGTCATACTGGTCTGTGTAGAAAGGGTCTCTCAGGTCCTCTGGGATGTGATCTGACAGGAAGAGAAAACAGTAAATTAGGATATAAAGAAATTAAGATCCTGATGATTTTAATGATTACTGTTGCTACAACTGTATCTGGCATCAGACGCAATCTCCCAGCAATCCCTTGCTTTGTTGCCAACTAATGTGCTAGACAATAGCGTGATGGTGTAAAAAGCCAGCCATAGGGCTCTACCCTCTTCACAAAATCTACTGTACAGACGCAGATGAACTGTGGCAGCTGGGGTCTGGCTGCAACCAAAAAGCTCAAACATAGGGGAGCAAGGCCAGTCGCGTCCTAGTCTGGGCAGCCATTGCCCCGTCCATCCACACCCTCTGCACCAGTATCCCCCAGGAGAAGCGTATCATTAATGTGAAGGCACAAGGCGCAATCATCCAGCATGCATTTATGCACACACCTGCCCCCTCTGATGTACCACGTGGAGCTGTCTGCTTTGTTCCAAACCAGTATGTCTGCCACAAGCAGGCGCCGTTTAAAGACTGGTACTTCATGGTAAGTAAAGAGAATAAGTAAGTATTATAAAATGATGACACAGGAAAGTACATGGGGAAATCCATTTACAGCTAAAACATTATAATGAATTAATTATTTGTATGAATGTATAAATGTAGCATCTGCTTTAGGTCAACATCTCTTAATTTTAATCAGCCATTTCTAGTTGATTTTAAATGGTCATGTGGAGTGCCAAATGATTTGTTAATATATACTTTCAATTATATAAATCTATTATTATATAAAACTATATGAAACATTCACAAATCTACACCAAAGGGCAAGATACAGAAGACAGGGTCCCAGTTGCAATCATTTGCATTTACTCTACATCCCGGATTAAAAAAAGAAACTGAAATGGACATTCAAAACGACATTCAAAGCAGTGATTAGCAGAATGCAAAGAAGCCCTCCAAATCTGGGGCACTTCTGAAAGTAAAGAGGCACATGGCCTTCCTGCCATTCAGGCCAATTACTGGGCCGAAACAACTCCGCTTTAACTGCAGCTTTACTGAAGGGAATATCCTGAATAACAGATGAGCTGGAATGAGGGAAAAGGACAAAGAACTGAATAACGGTGGGATAGCAAACTGTACTTGATCCTTAAACCACAAACAAGCACATATCGGACCCATCCAAGAAATGCAATGCATTCCCTCCCATCTTTACATAATACATTGAGATCCATGTTAATATTATTACCAATTAGTATTATGGCAACCTGACACACCCTGCATATCCACTGTTCAGAAAAATTAAACATTCAAAGCAAAAGAGTTTTCTCAGCATTAAAACGAGGTTGAGGACACAGGAGTCTTGAAACATTTCCGTTTTACTCATTGATGATGGCAGACTGAGGTGCCTTTTTGTTAGAGGGGGTAAAGGCTAAATGCTCATTACATACTTCAATACATCCTCTAATATGATAGCATTCCACCGTGCCAGTCATATGAGGTGATTTAACAGGAGCCATTTGCTCAAACAGATCTTTTGTGCAGCTCTTCTGGGTACCCCAAGAATCAATACTGAATAAGTCTAAAGATGAAAAGGAAAATGAATGACAAACTAAATAAATTCATGACATGAAGTTAAAAAATGTCATTTGGCCACATACGGCACTGCTCATATGTAACAGTCATTAGTGATTGATACTAGAGCAGAGGCTAAAAATATATCTTGAGCAACTATGGCTTCAGGTCACTGCTTTTTCCACATGCAGGTACTCACACTGTTAACTCTGAGTACAGAATGAATAATTAGGCCTATGTCTCATTAGTAATGAGTTATCAACAGTGCATGACCACAAGTTAAAGGCATCCCTAAACACTCTGTTGTGCATATTTGTTAATAACACACACTTCAAATAAACAGAAAAGATTTTTACTTTCAAGTAAAAATATGCAACAAAGAAGAGTTGCACTTGCTCTTGTGTGATGTCTGTAGGTGCCATAACCCAATGTACTGACAGTCAACAGGCTCTCTCCTCACTCACTTTAATAGGAAAAAGAGCAGAACTGAACTTTTCCATTTGTGCTCCACAAAAGAAAAAATATATTTTTTTTTCTTTTATTTAATGTATGCATGCATAATATACTTCTTTGGATATAACTAACAGAAGAGACTCTAGATACCCTGTTTACAATGAATGCTTCATATCTGCTGACAGGGAGTCAGTGGCATTAGGAATCCTTCCTGTTCATCCACAACATTTCAATAGTGCAAGCTCTGCAGATGGGACAAATGCTTGGGATCCTGACTGAAATACCACAACAGTGGGCTCAGACTGCTCTCCTCCAACCCCAAAACAACTACACTCCCCTATATATCTGCTACTTTGGAGATATTTATATTACTAAACTACACAATATGCAATTGATACACATGTGATATTTCTTGACCTTTCAAGGCGTTGAGCAGTATTTGTTTTGTAAACTGTTACCCTAACCCTAAATAACTGCCCTCTGAATAGATAGAGTAAAACTGTACAACACCAAAATGTTCATATATTTTATGTATCTTGGAGTATTATGTCAAGACATTGGTGCTGTATGTAAATACAGTAGCTTAATTAGAAGGTTAATTAAAATTACGTTTACATTTATTAATTTAATCCTTACAGTTAAGACTAATGCACTGTTTTATTGAATTTGAATTTACATAGTATTTCTTGAATACTGGTGTTATGGATAGAGACCTTGAAAACTTTTTAATACGTTTTATTACTTTTTTTTATGTCTTATTTTTTTATTACAGACTGCTCACCTGTTTAATAAATATAATTACTTTATATTGCTGTGGTCTCAAGAATTCCTAAATATCAGCTTTACTGAAAATATTGGTATTGTATCAACCTTGCTTTCCGTTTAAAAAAAAACAAAACAAAACAAAAAAACAGCCAATGCCATGCTACGCTCATGGTACTCTTGGAAATAAAGTTCCTTGGTATTATCATCCGATATCAGTCCAGTTCAATGTCCCTGTGCTATTTTATAAGCTTAGGCAGAACGAAAATACCTTGGTTTTATTAAAATATGATACATACATACCACATTATTCTTTTAAGTACTACATGTCCTTTAAAGAACATAGTACATGCTCAAGTAGTACAGAAATACCATGTTGGACATGTAACACACCTAAGTAACTATGAATATGTTAATCATTCCCATAATCATTGCTCAGTACCATAGTACAGAGATGGTATCAGGTGGTAATACCTCAGGGGAGCAGCACACCACACATCTTCTGTCTAACCAAATGTATTTGATTACAAACCACACAAAGTCGGTTAATAAATAAACAATATCGCTGTTTTCAGTTTTAAACACAATCAAACCAACTCACCGATACCGAAGGCTTTGGCAAACAGCCATCGCAGATTAGCCGCTATTTTGGCTCGAGCAGAATCATACATTTCCAGCGGCACGATCTCCAGCGCCTCGCCCGCCGCCTCCATCTTTCTGCGGGCGCTGTCAGCACCCAGCTCCGCGTCCATCCCGCGACCACCGTCTGCAAACACACAACCAAAAGCACGTTCAAACAACGTTAACGGGTCTCTTTTGAGGGCGTGCGGCGTTTCACAAGCTGCATGTCAAGCATTGGTGTGTGTGTCAAAGGCTTTGGAGCAATAACTCAGTTCTTTAGCGTCCAAGCTAGCTAGCACATGAGCAGCTTTTATTCCAACAATACTCACTAAAATGTGCAATTATAATAATATCCCAGACTCAAACGGCAGGTACATTTGTTACAAACATCTACTGAATAAAACAAACCTGACCGACTGGAGCCTGTCAAGATAAGCTAGCCTATGATTAGTTTATATGCAAAGTAACTAGCTACCCGTCGCCCAGGTAGCTAACAAACACCAAAATAATTTATTAAATGTTCAAACACTCACATGGAGAGGTACATTTAACCATCTGTGAGAGCTGTTTTTCTGACCGTAAACTGGTTTGCATGTTTTGACTGAAATACAGTTACAAGCAGCTAACAGCTAACGCTTCTTAATGAGATGAGGACTAGCAACCCGCAGCTAAACAACAGCTCCTTTGTCAGCAATTAATGAAAACAGCCACATTTACCTCCACGTACCTTCCAGATAATAAACTATCAACAATCCACTCTGGCAAATCTGTGGGGGAGCAATGAGAGAAAAGGGTAAAAGGCTCCGGCGGGAATCATGAGGCCACGTTTAGTCCGAACAGATAGGAGTGTGTGTTGGTGGATGAATGACAAACCCTTGTGAGTGCGTTACAGCCTTCACTACTACCACACTTCAAAATAAAGCAATAAACACACACTGTAAATGCACTTTAAAATGCGAATAACTGGCGATATGCTGTTGTGAACGAGAATTATGCAGACAGATATTGTTATTAGGCCTGATGTTTGTGTTTTGTTGAGAAAAGCACGCACCTGTGTTACCTGTGTTTTTTAAAGATAGGGAGAAACGCTAGAGAACGACTCTAAATTGTTATGTAGACGAGCTGAGCTGATTATTGATTTTTCCTAGTTATCAAAATAATTATCTTTTTTAAATCAAATTTTTGGGCATTCCAGCCCTATTAATAAAAACAGGCTACTCGAAGTGAACTCTGATAACACAGTGTGTTGTTTACTGGTCGTTATTGTCCTAACTATTAGTTGTGTGATAGACAGCCAATTTGTTTTTTGCAGATTCCTGGTGAATTTATGAGTAATGTAAAATATGCAAAGGTAGGTACTGTGACAGGGAGACACAAAGTGTGATATTAAGTTTCCAATATGTAGGCTTATATCAAAAAAACAAAATCGGTTTTCTAGCATTAAAAAAATGAAAATGAAAGTGGCCTGCAATATAGCTTAATTATATTTTTCTATACAGTATATGTCCTGTTTCGTTTCATTCAGTCTGAGTTTTAAAAATAATATATAATACAGTTTAACAAAGACACACGATAAAACTTTCAGTTTTACAATAGTTTATATTCCAAAATGTTGTCATTCATATTTAGACAAGATTTAAAACAAGAGTCATTAGATGACTTAATTAAAATATTCAATTGTCATTTTAAACCTTTACAACACTTTGCCTTCAAACCACTAGGTTTCACCTATTTGTCAGTAGTTTTTAATCATTTAAAGTATAATCAACTTTAGTATAATGACTTTTTTGTTTATATATTTCAATAAGGACATGTCAGAATAAGTATAATTTTTACATAAATATATCTGTTACGCTTACTGACATTGGAATATTATTCCACATTATTTAGTTTAACGCTAACATCAAAATAAGCCATCTCACATTTGACCCATATAATTGTATTTACCAATCATACACTATAATGTATTTATACACTTTTGTTTTCAGATATGAGGTTAGATTCAGTTTTAGACTTTTTGCATGAAACTACTATTGTTGTGAAGGTGAGTTTACTTGTAGCTTTAGGTGAGATTAGTTACTGCTTTAAATCAAATGCAATGTGTGTGTTCAATTAATTTGTTTTGCTTTAATTTTTGCTTTCAATGGTAAAGTTGACTTGATTTTCTAACACCAATTTATTGCACTCATATGTACAGGACTCTCTGTCAACCACTGGTCTGCATTTATTTAAAGTATTTGACAAATCCCTTTCCTTAATAACTTAGGCTTAATAACTTATCCTTAATAATTCATATCATTTTATACTTTACTTTAATTCATCTTGAAAATACTTTTATTGAGCAATCATTCAC
This sequence comes from Enteromius viviparus, assembly GCA_032353835.1. NCBI lineage: Eukaryota > Metazoa > Chordata > Actinopteri > Cypriniformes > Cyprinidae > Enteromius > Enteromius viviparus. Next base: position 15,383,236 of record JAUCNO010000795.1, on the reverse strand, counting down.
CTCCTTGCACTGCCCTGCTCTGAGTCTTACAAGCACTACAAAACACTGCCTTTGATTTACAATATTTATTAATGTGAAGACATTATACTTTGGGTGAAGTTTTTACCCTGTGTAACTGTAAGGACATGCAGCAGATGCAGAGGTGCGGTCATTGTAGATTATGAAACTTTAAGCTGTTCTGACTTAACTGAAAAAAGGGTATGCCTCTATATCCCTCAATCCTCAGATTTAACAGGGAGTTTACAAAATGGTAAATAAAGAAAATAGCATTACCGTTCTGTAGTTTAATTTACCATGAGGTGTGTGCAGACCTGTAGAGCTGGGTGTAATGACTCAGATTCCAGCTACTTAGGAGGGGAAATTATGAGTAATGCTATCCTGATCTTTGTTTTAATGTTTTATACAGACACTGATGTTCTGTAATAAATTAGTTTGCTTGAAGTTCATGAAGAGGATTCTGCACTATATGCACTGTATCAGGCAGGTGTTCACAAGTGCTGCCAACCTCACAACACATGCAAATAAGAAACACTTCAAATGATCTATGGCAAGCTGTTTTAACATTTAATCTATCATTTTAATCTATATTTTTTATGTTTAGGGACTATGATGATGGAAAATCCAGGCTAAGATAATGATACATTCTGACAAAAAAATAATAGGCTACTACTACAATCACTAAGATTTCACAGAATAATTTTATAAAGTAAAATGTGTGTGGGAAAAATTAATATAATGTTTGACTTAATTTCCATGGTTAAATAAATTTTTATTCCAAGCTAACAAACTGTCCCTGAAAATGCATAAACAACCATGAACAAATTAAGGGACTAACTATTGCTCTGTTTCACTCTCTCTGTTCTGAGGCAGCTCCACCTCTGAAAATAACGGAGATATGATCATATTGAGTCTAACATTAAAGTAGCATTCAGAGTCTTGTCTGGATGTATGCTTGTCCTACATTGGTGGCGGTTATTTGCATAAACATGCAATCTATCTATCCATTTATCTGTAGACTGTTCAAAGCGTGTCCAAAAATATTGTATATACGAGTTATCTCTCAAACATACATATCGTAATTTGATGTTGCTTTGTATTAATTTTAAAAGATGTGGAGTTCCACCAGACTTCCGTTGCCTTCCTGGGATATGTCATCAGCCCTGAGGGTGTGGCGATAGACGACAAGAAGGTGGATGCAGTTCTCAACTGGCCCAAACCTCAAACACTCAAAGACCTCCAGCGTTTCCTTGGCTTTGCCAATTTCTATCGACGTTTCATAAGAAACTTCAGTCAAACTGCAGCCTCGCTGACCACCATGACTTGCAAGGAAACTAAATATCTACCTTGGACCCCAGAAAGTGAGACCGTCTTTCAACAAATCAAACAAAAAATTAACGTCAGCACCTGTTTTATGACATCCTAACCCAGAGCTCCAATTCATCATGGAGGTAGACGCCTCATGTAACTACGACGTAGGTGACAGAGAGCTCCTGGCCATGAAATCAGCACTGGAAGATTGGCGGCACTGGTTAGAGGGTGCCAGAACCTTTTCTTGAACTCACAGACCATCGAAATCTTGAATACTTGCGCACCGCCAAAAAACTGAACGCCCGGCAGGCTCGATGGTCACTCTTTATCTCCCGGTTTGAGTTCAAAATCAACTACCTACCGGGAGCTAAGAACGTCAAAGCAGATGCTCTATTCAGGCAGTATGATCACACCACACAGTCCAGTCAACCTGAAAATATCATATCACCCTCTCTGATTCTAGCTCCAGTCCATTGGAACATTATGAGTGAAATAATGGCGGCTCAAGCTAGTGACCCTCATCCTTCCGAGTGTCCTCAGACTCGCACCTATGTTCCCGAAGCCCTACGTAATAGACTAATTCAATTAATTCACGATAATCCCAGTTCAGGCCATCCCGGAATTCTTTCCACCACCAAACTACTAACCAACCGCTTCTGGTGGTCCACACTCAGCTCAGAGGTAGCTGCCTATGTAAAAGCCTGTACAACCTGCAACATGACCAAAAGTTCCCGCCAACATCCAGCCAGCCTACTCCAGCCTCTGCCGATTCCAGAGACCCTGGTCCCATTTAGCCATAGACTTCATCACCGATCTGCCTCTATCCAACCAACATACCACAGTCCTGACAATAGTGGACCGCTTCTCTAAGGCCTGTCGTTAAGTTCCCCTCACCAAACTGCCCACAGCCTAGGAGACGCTCAAATATTAATGGAGCAAGTATTCCGGTTTTATGACCTCCCAGAGGACATTGTCTCGGATCGGGGACCACAATTCACCTTAAGAGTATGAAGGGCATTCTGCGGACATATGAACATCAACGTGAGTCTCACGTCAGGCTATCACCCAGAATCAAACGGTTCCTACGTTCATATTGTCATGATCGTCAGCAGGACTGGAGTCAATTCCTTCTCTGAGCGGAATATGCACAGAACTCACTGAGAAGTCAGCCACAAACCTCACACCCTCATAGACTGGAAGAGCTACGCTCCCGAGGAAAGGTCGGGGGTAAACGCCAAAAATATACTCAACCCCATTCTCACAGAAACCTATACCCGGGCTCATCTGGAATGACCAGCTCCCAGACCTCGTGGGAGACCCCAACACCACACTCGTACTCGCTTCAGGAGCCGCTCACAGGGGGAGGGCTCTGTCACAAGATGCGCTTCCGTGGCTCTCTCCGGCCAACAGCAGCGGCAACCATCGCCTGAGTATTAGCGTTCCCACCCGGACTCTTTTAACCCATGTACTGTACCTGGACTGGTTCGATCACAGGTGTTGGACCTTATCTCCACTATTTAAACACTGACTTTCTAACAGTCAGACGCGAAGTCTTGATTTTCCCCGGCTTTCACTTCTGAGCGTTATTTCTGGATTGTTTATTCTGTGTATCACTGGATTGTTTATTGGATTCTGATTTTCGCCGCCTGCCCTGAACTTCCTGTCTGCCTATCGACTACAATTACTTACAATTACTTGGATCATCAAGCATCTGACGATTCGTTACACAATCACAATAAAAACTGTTGTGCTTTTGTAAATAAAATAAACAATTGGATGCCTCTTTCTAAAGAGCGGATCATAGAAATCAATGGCAATTCTGCATATAAGTTGCTAGCCTACTTGTTGCAGCTTTTTTCTTTCGTTTTGTACATTTATTATTTAGTTAGAAAAATATATATTTTGCATATCGGCCTATTTATTTCTTTTATATGTAGCTTTATTAAGTTTTTCTCTGTTCGCACAAACTCTGCATTTGATGTGACCATTCGTGTGAATCCTCACATTCTGATCTTTATGCTGCTTTTTGCTTGTATAAAATTAATCTGAGAATGAATTGAGCTGTTTTTAATGTGTCACAGCCACGATTTCACAGCCAATTCAAATTGAATTATAATTTAATCTTGTCGGTTAATAATGGGCTACCGGCCGTCGGTCGGTTAGGAAAAATAAAATAACCGAAATTCCTATTTCCAATGCAGTCTAATAAAAGTTCATCAGGAAAAAAACATATACAATACAACTGCACCTGCTTATAAATAGATTATTGCTTGATGATGAAGTGTCTAGTATAACAAAGCACAAAAACATTATTTTTTATTATTTTTAATTGCGTGATTATTTCTAAATGAAAACTTTCAACAAAATAATGATATTATATGTTAATATTACTTTTGGAATAGCCAATTACCATTTCACAAAAATTCAGTATTTAAGAATAAATATAATAATAAATATAGCTGCCAGACAAAATAAATAAATAAAATAAAAAATACGAAAACGTAAGGATGTGCAAATTAAAACCTCAGAGTTATTCATTATTTTTTGTTATTTTTAGACAAATTAGTGTTTTGTGAGCAACTATAGGATTCAGTTAATGTCATTTCTTTTCATTCATTCTCGTCGCCGGAGGGCGCCCTCGCGCAGAAACTTCACAAGTGTGCTTTCACATTTAATCTGCGAAAAGCACTAGTTTCTTCATGTTACTAGTACTTATTTTTTTAGATACTTTCCATTAAGTAATGCTTATTCATTAGCTACTAGAGTCTTTTGTTAAGTTATTAGTACTTATCATTAGATACTAGTACTTATTCATTAGATACTAATACTTATAGATAGGATACTAGTACTAATCCAATAGATACTAGTATTTATTCAAAATTTTAAAAGTAAGATTTTTTTTCTTTTTACTAGTATTAAACTTTACTGTTATCGCAAGCCCTGCGTCACATGTCCCCTCAGCAGCAGAGTCAAACAAGCATCTCAGCAGATGGCGCTGCAGGCTTATGCAATAAACCATTAACAGCCTTTGATATGCTCATGTAAGTTTGGCTCATGCTGTAAATTATTTAAATATATATATAGTCTTCGTCAGAGTATGTTTTTAGTTGCTTTGATATCAGTTGAAGTGTAATAAGTTGGGTAAGTAAGCTAGACGGGCCATGAAGAAAGTGTTATAGCAGACTGAATTTTAATACACATTGGTATATTTTATTAATCAAAGGAACTTGTACAGACAGTAGAACTGACAGAAAATACTCTGCATGTAAACTACGCATTTGCAGGTAACATTTACAGACAATATATATACTCAGTGCTGTTCAAATCTGATGAACTCGGAAGTACTAATGGCTTACATGAGATATATGACACCACCACGTCCCTTTATGGGGACCTTTCAACTTATTTTGTGATTGTGTGAAAAACTATTTGTAGTCAATAAATAGTGAGTCATAAATCATCTAATTATGTTATTCTGAATATCATATCCTCTAATCATTTGTGTGTATACATTTCTTATACTGTACTTTTCTCTACCCCAGTGATACTGAGAAAAAATATACGTTCTGCGTATGATAGAAAACATAACTACGGTAGCATATTTCAAATTTCCATGGCACACTTAAGATTTCTGAAACAAAATCCTTTTTACATGACAAACGCATACAATATATCTATTTACATTAGCCATAGGCTCAAACAAAGTTACAAAACTGAAGTACAGTAAAGAGCAGTTCAATTTGAAACACCTCCATAAAACCCCATACACTTTTGGCCACATGACCAGTTCTACAAAATTGGAGGAAAAAGATACAGAGCACTTGATACTGAAACCTGTTTTACGCAAGTCAATACCAAGTATTTCCTGTAAAAAGCTCAGATCCTCGCTTTTACATCCACACTCACAGCGGACGTTTAGAAATCTGCTTATGCAGGAATTGAATATACAAGAAAGGAAAAAAAAGAGAAAGCAAATCACTTTGAACTATACAAATGTTCAATTATAACACCACTACTTATTTGTAGTATAAACCTTGTAGCATAAAAAAAGATGAGAACCTAACCATAACAAATTTAAGAACTAACACAACAAATTTAATCATTCATCTTCTAGTAACGGAAAAGCAGCTCGTTTCGAACAACAGAAATCTACTTTAACACTGAAGTTTGTTGTATAAAAACATGCTCTCTAAAATGCCCATTCAGGAACATTGCATTTTTACAAATTAATACAATATTAGATATAATTAATCAAACAAAAATGAAGGCCGATTAACTGAAATAAAAAACAGGCATATTTTAGGACCAATAAATACCCAGTGTGTACATTTGAGTACAGTGTATTGCGGTCAATAGTATTACACTTAAAAAAATACCTTCTTCTTCTTCATTCTTTTAAAGATCATTTCTTGTGCCCAAATGTTAAAATAAAAATCGCTGAAAGAAGTATAAATAACAAAATATCAATAAATTAAAAAAAAATATATGGTTAGTAAAAGAGGCATATGAAAGACCTTCAGTGAGCAGGCTTATGGTGCCTTAATTTCTTATTTATTTTTATTTGAACTGCTCCGGTATGTGTCCGATTTGTGACTGCATGCTAGTGGGAGGACTGGAAATGCCCTCGGACCAGTCAGACATGTTGGAATGGGGCGACGAGCTGGACCACTGGTCCGGTGAACCCGGAGATGGCGTGAGAAAAGGATGGTCAGGCACTTGGAGTTGGTGACTGGGGGTGTTGGCGTCTGGGTAACTGTGCTGGGAAGGTGGCGTCAGGAACTGCGTTCCCGCCATGCTGGGACCCAGAGAAGATGGGTTTAACAGCTGGGTCTCCTGGGAGATGATGGTGTGGATGGGCATGCTGTTCCCCACACTCTGCTGGAGCTCCGGTCCACCCAACTCACCACCGAGTAAGTTCTGGCTCATGCCGCCGGGTGGATTGGAGCTCTGGTGCTGCAGCTGGACGTTCGTCTGCTGCTGTCTCTGTTGCATGTTCTGCTGCATCTGCTGCATTAAATGTGGCTGCGTGGTGAGGTGTGTGTTCTGCAGGCTTTGATAGTTCATCATCTGAGAGAGCGTGGCGGGGCGGCCATTGTGAAGAGATGTCATCAGGCCGGAGGAGTGAAGGCTGGCCTGGCCTGAGGCGTTCCTCATGGCTCCGAATTGATTTTGTGGACCCATGCTATTGTGCATCCGCCCGAGCCATTCGCACTGGCCATTCATGATGTTTGAGCCGTTAGATCCAGCCGCTGGAAGATGGGTAAGACGTGGGGGTAACGGATCAAACTGTATATGGGCCAGGTCTTGCTTGTTGCCCATTCCCAGATGGTTGATGCCCATGTGGGTGTCTGAGATACCCTGTAAGTGATTAAGCGACATAGAGGGCGATTGCTGAAAGGGTGACGTCATCAGGGGTGGGGAGGCGACGTCAGATATGTACCCGTGGGGCGACTCCAAGGAATCGACAGGAGAAAGCACAGCTGAGCTGTCTAGTAAGTTTCCTTTTCCATCCTGTGCCTTCTTCTTCTTGACTTTCAGATCTTTGCCATCCTTGCAACCTATGCCTTTTGTGCTTGGCTTGCGGGGTTTTTTACTTTGTAAAGAGGGCTTCATGCTACCCATGAAGGCATTGGGAGAGCAGAGAGGTGGGGAGAGGGTGGTGCAGAGAGGGGCGCTGTGCATGGGAGGGCTGCGGACCAGGTTGTATTCGTCGATGAGCCGCACAATGTCGTGATGCATTCTGTCCTGAGCAATATCCCGCGGGAGACGATCCATGTGGTCCGTGATCTCTCGATTAGCGAAGTGCTCGAGAAGAACTTTAGCAGTCTCATAACTTCCTTCTCTTGCCGCCAAGAATAAAGGAGTTTCCTCCTGAACGTGGGAAAATAATTGTTAAGCCAAAAGGATTTTGAAAAAAAAATCACAGAATTTTTCACTGAGTACAGATATTATGTGTGCTATGTGAGTGTGAATATTGTGTAAGTCGTGTTATCTAAGAAATATACCATTATTTGTGATACAAAGTGCTGCTTACCTTATTGTTTTGCATATCTTTATTTGCTCCGTTCTTAAGCAATACCATCGCTGCATCTACGTTGTTCACAGCAGCCGCCCAGTGAAGAGCTGATTTACCTGTAGCACAGAAACTGCTTCAGCATGTGCTCTATTACATTTACAGAAAGCAACAATATTTTTGTGGATACAATTTTATCAGAAGTCTCTGATGAATAGACATTGCACAGCCTTTGTTTTTATTCGATTTGAATGAAATTGATACATTTAATGCAGAATAATATTATTAATAAATAAATCTGATCCAAACTGGATAGTAGTGTTAATCTTTTTCCAACCAACTTTATGAGGTGCCACATGGTTTAATGTTTTCTTATTTAACTTGTAGTTAATAATAATCATATGTTTGACAGTGTTTGAGTGTGGCAGGGTAATAGTCATACCAGAATCATCAATGGCATTGACATCAGCATGGCAGTTGATGAGTTCCTCCACCATTCCCTCAACTGCAAGTCTTGCTGCCAGTATCAGAGGTGTAGTGCCATCATGCATGCGGGCATCCAGGTCTGTGGCACGGTTACGTATCAAAATCTGCATAAGGACAAAAGTTAACATGTTTCAGAATACAGTGATAATTAGGAATAAATCAATGGAAATACACAATGTTAAACATCCTTATTGTTATTATTCGGTATTCCCTTTTTGGCACACATACCTGGAAGACCCCTTGTGCATCTGCAGCCACGGCAGCGTGTAATGGAGTGCGTCCCATATTGTCCTGGATGTTGGCATCTGCACTGGCCTCCAGGAGCCTTTTTGCAGCATCGGAGCGGGCATAACGGGCGGCCAGGTGTAGTGCCGTCTCACCCGTACGGTCTGTCTGGTTGTGAAGGTTGGCACCTTGGTAGATGAAGTCATTGATGACGTTGGCTGAAGCATCCTCCTCTTCCTCGCTGTTTCCTGTTTCTAGTCCGCCTCCACTACAAGATGCGATCATGAGAGGAGTAAAGCCATCTAAAAAGGAAAGAAAGTGAAGTGAGAAATCCTAAAAAGTTCTTAACACTGTACATTACTAAACAAATATTAAGTTTTGATATATTTACGATAGAAACATTTTCGAAATAACTTCATGGAACATGGTCATCGCTTAATATAATAATGATTTCTGGCATAAAAGAAAAATCTATCATTTTGGCTGTTGCTACAAATATACTCATGCTACTTCTGATTAGTTTGTTGTCCAGGGTCACATATTTCCGGTTTCCATTGTTCTTTCTACTACACAATAAGAAGAGAAAACACTGAAAGAGCAGTTTGAGTAGGACTAGGCTAAAGAAATGTTTTCCTCAAAGTGATGGACCAAAGTAACGGAAAAGAAACAAACAAATCGAAGTTGGATTTGACGCATTCTCTTTCTGAATCACCCCAGATGGCTTTGATAACGGACTGTAATCAAGCGTAGAGGTTTGGTAAATCTCAGGGACGAGGGCCATGCTTTGAAAATTCAACCGCTGGTAAAACAGAGTATTATCACCTCTGAGAAGCTGCTTTCTTTGCTGACTTCGACAGGGGCTTCTCAGCTTCAAAAGAATAGCTATTCCCAGATCAGGTCTGATTTGGTCGATTTAAAAACATCAATCCACACAAAAAGAGGGAAAAAAAAGGAAAAACAGCTCGCAAAGAGATAGCAAAGGAAAGTTGCCTTTGACAATCTTTAACTGTTGTCAGGGGTATATTAGTGCTTATAGAAAGAAAGGATGAGGATATCATAAAGAGTTTAATTAACAAAACACATGTAAGCAGAATGATATCACAGGATGAATCGGTAACGCTGGTAAAAATGTGCTCAGTCCCCAGGGATTACAGCTTTCAGTCAGAGCCTTTGAAGTGGATTCTTCTCCCCAAAGGGCCCTGAGCATTAACTCCTACTTAGAACTCAATTCAGTTCCTCATCCCAGCACTCGACAGCGCGCGCACACACAAACCGGTGAGTAAACCGGAGGACAGATGTAATCCATAAGCAAAGAGTTGTTTTTAAATATATGTCTGTGTTATCTAGACCACTAAAATTATATCCCAGCAAAATCAGCCAAAATATACCAACTACTTTGTAATGGAGGATTTATACATAAATTATAATAATAAATACAATAAAGTAATAATTTGGAATGAATTCATTTAATTATTTAATACTTTAAATAAATTATAACCAAATTCTATTATACATATAATTTAAATTTGCATGTATAACACTTTATTTTAATTACATTTAAATATTTGACATTATTGTATTAAATGTCATCAATACCCAGTAACAGAACCATTATTACAGGGGAGAAAAGAATTGAAATATACAACAATGCCTAACCTGGTCCTCGGGCATTGACATCCATACAGTCGTTCTCTATCTCGCCCTGAGGGGGTGTGGGAGCGATGGATGGGATGCGTAGATCGGCTGCGTCCAAGTGCTGCTGCGTCCACTGACGGTGATCTGGCTGATGGTCTAAATCAAGCATCACCTGCTCCTCCGACTAAAATAATGAGGCATTAACAAGTTAAAAACAAACATTTAAATGAGTGTTATTCATTAACTAATGCAAGAGTACTAATTGTAAGACGATATGTGAATATCTTGTCTGTGAGAAATGTTTTGCTCTGCTCACCCTGAAGCGTTTGGTGTCTGATGTTTCCTCTTCTCCCCATTCATTCTGGTTGTCATCCATTAATGAAATGTCTGAGCAGTTCTTAAGTGGCCTGTTTTTAGAAAAATAACTCATTAGTCATGCCGAAATAACTACTCTTGTAACTTTTTCCAACACCAAAAGCCATTGGTTATCAAGCTCCACCTTTTTCCTAAAACTACGCAGTTAATTAAGTTAAACTCAACAGATGAACATTACTTTAAAAAAATTTTTTTGCCTCCATAATAGTTCAAACTGGATGCCCAAAGATAACGTGACTGACCTGAGACCGACGGAGTCTTCACCGACCGGTTCCCTCCTCTTCTTCTTGCTGGGCTCGCTGGTCTTGAAACCCTCAGGAAACCAGAGTTGACCGTGTTCCCGGCGGCGTTTACGGGATGCGACCATTCCCACAGCGACAAAGGCCAGCAGTGCCAGTCCTGCCAGAACCACGTAGATTGGATAGAGCTCTATAGCCGGTGGTCCATCAATCTTACCTGCCACAGAAAGCACAGTTGACATGTCAAACCCACAGAAGAAACAAGAATGTGTTCCTCACGCAAACGATGAGGTACAAATTGCAGACAAACTACGGCAAGGCACGCGTTCGTAGTAATCAGAATTGCAAACTGCTTCTCATCAAAAAGAAGGAGCTGGCAAATAAGAAAAGGAGGAGGACAGAAAAAAGAGAAAAGAAAGAACACCTCCTCTCTCATTTCTCAGCCCAGGGTACCAGGAGACAACTTTACCAGTTCTTCTTTAAGGGAAAAAAGGGAGGGATTAATGAACTTCAAATTACCGCGCACACTTTAAGCTGTAAAGACGAAGGATTTATTAGGATTTTCGAGATAACAAAGACTCCCAACTTCTAGCACACTCCCGATCAATTTTTCTCCCCTCTTTTTTCAGGCTCTCTCCACTAACGATTTTGAAATGATAAACTCTGCTTACCTAAGCCCTTGGAGATGCATTAAGTCCTGCTACATTCAACAAGGTTAAGGTTGCAGCAGCCCCCATCATTTTAGATTCAAACCATGAATGGGCTGTATGCGTGTATGCGAGAGTGTCTCGTTGGGCCAAATGAGTTGACATGATTTGCATCAATTAACTATTTTTGGTGCCTGGAGCCAGCGGATCTGCCCTCAGACTGCCGCATTGATTGTTTAGTCTGTCTAATGCACAAAGAACATTTGCTTCATTGTTATAAGGAAGAAACGTACAAACTTCAAAGTGATCCCTGTAATCCGCGGTAGGAGGTGGTGGGGTTAAAGGTTGGGGAGGGGAGGGTTGTGCTGAATACATTGAGTAAGATGGGAGGCCTAGTCTTGATTAAAGGCATTATAGGAAGACGTGAGGCACACGACAATGCTCGTGCCAAACACTCACTTGTGACGGCCTCGATGACGTAAGGCATATTAAGATTGCCGCTGGAAGCCAGAGCTCCGAGGAATGCCGCCACGTCATTTGCGCTCTGGAAGCACTCGGAGGTTTGTTGGTAGCATTGGCGGTTGTCAATTTCCAGATACACCACAGAGCTGATGGAAATCAAAAGCATGATGTTTATAGTTTTTTTATTAAAAAACGTTCTTATGGAGGCCTTGACTGTCACATACATACCCTTTGATCTGCATTTCATCCAGTTCTCTGCGTTTTCTCCCTCCTTCCACCACTATATTGTAAATGCCGTTTTTTACGGAGCTCAAGACGCCGCTGGAAGCATCGTTCCAGCCGTCTAGTGATCGTTTGATGTTGTGCTTTCTCAGCTCCTGCTCGTTGCCGTAATAAGGATAGATCATTTCCTCTCCCTTAATGTCACGCCGGAAAACAACGTTGGTGTGGAGGACTCGGCTGAGCTCCCTCAGAAATCCAAAGGAGTTGTTTCGGAGCTGCTCTGGTAAAATGTGGACCACCACAACTAGGAGTCCAGCAGCTAACTTCTCAGGTATCTTGCTGGCACAGTCCAGCCCGTCCCATTCACACTCTGCGTTATTGCAGCCCTGGTCACAGTGGCCATCTGCATAGTGGTCTTTGCAGTACTGGTCATACAGTGGACTGTGAGAGAGGAGAGCAGAGTTCAGAAATAGCATTCATTCTCAAAAACAGATATTCTGATTCTGGTTTTAAAAGATTTCTAAATGGTCTTAATACTGTAGCTGGACTACAAGCCTGTAAATGATCTTGGCCAAAGCTACCCTTTAACAAGAACACCCCAGAGTGAGGATTTTCATTCATAAATGGTGTATGGTAGCGAGAGAACAGTTTTTATTATTATTATGAATTAAAATGTCCATTTTAGTAAAAATGTTTTAGTCATTTTGTTGCATATTTTCTTTAAATATGCCTGTTTTTTTATTTCATTTAACCTTTTTATTTTAGTATATCATATTTTTAAACATAAGTAAGGTTTCCTTAAATAAAATGCGATTTAAATGCTATATATATATATATATATATATATATATAATAACTTTAGGTAAATATTTCAGTAGTTCTATTAAATATAATTAATTATATTTAATAGAAATAAAAGTAATTACATTTTGTTTGGTCTTTATTTAGTTGTCATATCTAATACGTGGATTTCTGAATTATAACTAAAAGTAAATTAAATATTTTACTACTAATTAAAAAAGTTAAATTGTTAAATTGTTTAAATAATTCTGTGTCAAAAATGTCAAAATAACAGTAGAAATTTTTAATTCTTAAAAAGATTAAATTTTAAGATTTTAATAAAACCAGAAATGTAGGGGAAAAAATCATAATTATTTAATTAGTTTAAATGAGTTTAAATAGAAAATGTTGCATAACTTTAACTTTTTTCTTTTCTTTTTTCTTCATGCCTCTTTCAGAGATGCTGAAGAGAAATTGTGTGTTAAGTGTTAAAACAAAATTGACCTAATTCAATTTCTCATAATTTTTCTAAAGCATTTTAGCTTAAAGCCGTTAGCTTAAAACTTGTGTAAAAACGTTCAAATAGCACTCACTTGCACTGGCCCTCCAGTCTCTGGCAGTCAAATCCGTCATAGAGGCATCCAGTGTTGTGACACTGTTCATCACACTTCCCGTTATTAAAATAGCGCCAGCACTGTAGTGCGTCTGAACAATTCTGCCACGGGTCATTGAAGTTCAGCGAGCAGTCCCCTCCATCCCAGTCGCAGGCGTAATTATTACATGCACTGTCACAGATCTTATTAGCTTTCTTGTTTTCACACTCTGCTATCTCGCATCTCACGGGCATTTTGGGAGCGGGTGTGATATCTCGAGCAGGGCCACCTGGGAAGTTGTAGTCCAGGATGTGGCAGAAAAGGCCATTGAAGCCGGTGGGACAGATGCAGTGGAAGTATGGGGCCTCTGAGATATACTCGCACGTGCCTCCGTTGTAGCATGGATTGGTGGTGCAGTGACCTTCAGTGGGATGCTGGCACTCAGGACCAGTGAAGGCAGGGGTGCACAGGCATTTGGGGCTCTTGTGACCAGAAACGCACGTACCGCCGTTTTTACAGTGGAGAGTCCCGCAGGCATGTGCATCATACTCGCAGGTTGAGCCAGTAAAACCCTAAATGAGACATACACAAGTCTGTGATTGATATGAAATAATAAGACTGCTAAATGATGCAAAGCAGGTTCAGATAACCGTGACTTAATGTATAAGAGAATATGACTAACCGGTGGACATTTGCAGATGAAGCCATGAGGAGTGTTACTAGCCACAGCGCAGGTGCCTCCATTTCTACAAGGTTTCCCCTTACAGCCATCGAACACTTTGTCACAGCGCTGACCTGTAGGGGCCCACAAACAAAGTTGTTACGTGATCAGAATGTAGAGTTACTCTCAAAAACATAGCACATTGGTCCAGTGACCTGTGCTGTACCTGTGTATCCTGTGCGACACTCGCAGCGGTAGTTGTTTGTGAGCTGGATGCAGCTGTGTGTGCCACGGGGGTCACAAGGGTTGGACAAGCATTCGTTAACATCACCCTCACAGCGTTCCCCCACATATCCGGCCAGGCAGATGCAGTGGTACCCGCCCACACGGTCCACACAGCGCCCCTGGTTAAAACATTTGGGCTCCTGGGTGATGGGGTCGGTGAAAGGTGTGCAGTCGTCAATGTTAATCTCGCAGTGCACACCTGAGAGAGAAGGAGGAAAGGACTTATAAAAGCTACTCTTATTTTGAAAAGAAGTAAATACAGGTTCTGTTCCAAAACCTGGTGACCTGCCCTGCTTAAACCTTTCATTTTGAATAATAACTATATATATATATATATATATATATATATATATATACTTTTTTTAAGAGTCATTGACATTTTTCTAATCATAATTTAATTAATAATAATCTAATATTTGCTTCAGTAATGGTTTGTAATGTTGTGATTCATCCTGTAGCTGTTTTTTTTTTTTTGGTTAATGGCTTTTAACTGTTTAACTAAGACTTTTTTTAAAATCCCTAAAGGAAAAATTATTCCAGAACAAATGCAGCTGAAAAAGTGCTTAACTGACATAATTTACATGAATCTTAGCATGTTACAAAGCTAACAATGAGATATTCTAAACATAAAAATACAGAGCAAACAAAACCTCTCTGTTTTAATTAGATTCATTGTAGAAATGCATCTTTACTTACATTAGCAATGTGTCTATATAATTGAAATATGAAGAAAATTAAATATATCTCATGTTTAATAATACATTTTGCTAAATGTTATTAGTATAATTATTTCAATATAAATAAAGTCGAAATAAATCAATATATTTAGACATTTCTCATGTAGTACAACTGGGTTAAATATATAACACACTGAAATTTTCTACCCATTTTATAAAATAAAAGTCCACCTATCAGCTGTAATTAAGCATGACTACATCAATCACAAAGAAACGTCTAAGCCTGCTGATAACAGTTAAGACCTAATTAATGAAGTGTGGAATGGGCAAAAAGAGCAAAACAGAGGAGGAAGTGATAGCTGACCTTGTGTTCCCCGAGGACAGGAGCATTTGTAGGTATTGATCAGGTCGATGCATGTGCCTCCATTCTGACAGGGCTGAGACAGACACTCATTGATCTCATCAGAGCAGTTCACTCCATGATAACCTGGCACGCACTTCAAGTAACGAGAGAAGGAGCGAGGCGAATTAATGCCAAACATAAAACAAGCCTGTTTCTGTTTACTCTGTGGTTTCTTCCTTCTTTGCCAAACAAGCAATTATTTTACAAAGAAGGAAGATTTAGCAGGCATTAAGCTAACGTGTCATCTTCTAGAGTCACTTCTGTCCCCAAACACCAGGTTTTCCTGACTTACTTCGCAGGAATAGCCGCCCAGGTAGTCGGTGCAGGTTGCTCCGTTCTGGCAAGGATTGGGAATGCATTCATCCACCTGCTCCTCGCAGTAGCTGCCCGTGTAACCGGCCTGACAGTGACAATAGTGTGTGTTTCCAGCGTCCAGACACTGGCCAGAGTTACGACACAGCCGGGCCACCTCTACACCTAAAAGTGGAAGAAGCAAATATCATAGCAGGTTTGTGAAACACTGAACAGTAGAAATGTGTGGTAAACGGCAAACACATTTGAGTCCAAGGCATTCAAAACAAACCTTGCTGTTTGGCGGCAACCTCGCAAGAAACGCTGGGGACGTCGCAGTATAAACCAGTCCAGCCTGTCTGACACTGACAGCTGTATCTAGTGCCGCTCTGTCTGCAGATACCTCCATTCTTACAGGGAGACGGCTTACACCAGTTCACCAGCTCCTGCAAGACAAAAATTCATCCCTTGTTCATATTTCATTCATATTTGTTTATATGCATCCATGAGTACACATCTCTTTAAATCTTCATTATTCATTATTATATTGTATATGACATGAAGTGCTGACGTGAATTAGGGATAGATTGCAATTATTTTATTTTTAAATAAATTAAATGATGCTACTTGAAACAAGTGTGAAAGTATAAATATATATTAAATTCTATATAATATATATTATATAAAATATCCACAGTAGGACATAGTATGGTTTATAGCATTTAATTGTTTAACAAAAACTAACAAAATCTTAATGGCGAGAATATTTCTGGAACTAAGGCCTGGCTAAATTATGCATTCTATGAAATATTACAGTGTTTGATGTTAATTTGTTGCTAAGCTAACAATTTAATACATTTTACAACAATAAAATACAGAGAAAAAAAATTTAATTAGACTGGTTTTAGAAAAATAGGACATAAAGAAAATGTGTCTTTATGATTAAAATTAAATATTTAAATTACAACTGTAATTCCGGAATTTTAATCATATTACAAGTATAATTATTATAATATAAAGAAAATTAATTTGACATATATTTATATTGACTTTTCTCTCACATCAAGAGTGCTGCTTTGATGTCTTAAAATCATAGAGCTACAAGTAAAGAAAAAGTACAGGTAACTTATTATCGTAAAACTAAAAAAGGGTTCATGTCCATTTTCAAATATAAATGCTGATGTGAATTAGGGACAGAACAATATATAAAGTAATAGGCTTACATTTATAAAGTATTGGCATCAGCTACTTAAAAGAAGTGGAACTAATAGAACTGTATACATACATTTTTAGTATATATATATTTGTGAATATTATAATAACTAAACAATAATTTAATTCTAGACCTTTTCAGCAAATTGTAGAATTGTACAACAGAATCAACAAAGGAAACACTATAAGCTATGAATGTATAATGGCTATACACTAAGTTTTGTCCATGTCATACATGCTGTCTGTATCTTTGATTAGTTACCTGGCAGTTAAGGCCATGGTATCCCTGAGGGCAGGTGCACTTGTATGTGCCGTAGCTGTCCTGACAGGTGCCTCCATTCAGGCAGGGTCTGGAGTCACACTCGTTGATGTCATGCTGGCAGTAGTTTCCAGTGAACCCCGTTGGGCACAGGCAAGTGAAACTGTTGATGCCATCAACACATGTGCCGCCATTAAAACAAGAGCTGTTTGAAAAAAAAATAATTATAATCATTAGTCTTATTTACTACATTAATTTAACATCTTTTTTTTTTTTTAAGTAAAATATGAAGGTGTGTGATGACTCTATAGTTGCATCGTCCTGTATTTACCAGAGGGGGCACTAATGGACAACAGAGGAGGAAAGAGTGCTAGA
>JAUCNO010000795.1:15330015-15363165 GCA_032353835.1 Enteromius viviparus | reverse complement strand
GATGACTCTATAGTTGCATCGTCCTGTATTTACCAGAGGGGGCACTAATGGACAACAGAGGAGGAAAGAGTGCTAGACGCTTTTTTTCTGGTGCACTTTATCATGAGGTAGATTGGCTCACTGACAAAGCTAGACTGTAACAACGAGACTTTGAAAACTGAGCTGCGATCAGTGTTTCCATGATAGCCAAGTTGTATAGAGAAATAATTGTGATTTATGTTTGCATGTCAGAATGAAAAATTTTGTGGTCCGTAATTTTTTTTTTCTTACAAAAAGTCAACTTTTATTTAAAAGAATACAGAAAAGCAGTTAAGTAAGCAGTTAAGTATTCGTAAGGGTTTGCTATGCACCGCTGTCGTTGTGCAGGAATGGTGTACAGGGTTTGAATTTTCAGGTTGGGCAATTTTTTGTGGCATATATCTATTACTTGATGGTAACAGTTTTCTGTTTGACTATTTGGCAACGGTCACTATTGTAACACCTAACTGATGCAAATAAGTGTTCGGTTGTTACCTCTCAGTGCAGTCAGGTGTGTTGTTCTCACAGTGAATCCCACTGAATCCAGCTGGACAGGTACAGGTGTAACTGTTCACGCAATCCGTGCAGTTTGCACCGTTTTTACATGGGTTACTGTCACATTCATTAATGTCCTCTTCGCATCTGCTCCCCCTGAAACCTGGTAGGCAGGTGCAAGTAAAGGCGTTCACAGCGTCTTTGCAGAAGCCACCGTTACTGCAAGGGTCTACAGGAAAAGGACGGGGTTAGACATCAAGGAAAGATCAGCTTAACTAGAATGAGGCTGAAATGGGACACTCACTGGGCTTGCAGTCGTCAATGTCTGTCTCACAGTTGCGGCCTGTGTAGCCCGATTTGCAACTGCATTTGTAGCTGCCGATAGAGTTTTGACAAGCGGCGTCATTTCGACAAGGGTTTTTGACACATTCGTTGATGTCCACCTCACACGTTTGGCCTACAATTGCAGGAGAGCACAAAGTATGAATGTAGATATGCATAATATTGAGGCTAGGACAGAATGTCTTTTTAGTTTTGTGAATTTTGTACCTTGCCATCCTTCAGGACACTTGCAAGAGAAGCTCTCATAGTCTTCGGATTCCTTACAAACGCCTCCATTCTTACAGGGTTTAGGGGTACACGGAGCCAACAGGGTTTCACAGTTCTCACCTGGAAGATAAAGAATATTAGAAGCATTAGAAATTCTCCACATTGTTTTGGCATCTTAGTTTGTGTTTTGCGTTTAAGACGTCTATTAAGGGTTTAAATTTAGATTTAGTTTCAGTACAAGTTCTGTAGCGATTCCTCTTTTCTCTGTTGGAGATTAGACTGTCAGTCCTAGCAAAGCAAAGCACTTTTGGCCTATCTGTTTCCACAACGGCCGGCCCCTGCAGGAAGCCAACAGGTTTTCCTGCAATTGTCTGGCCATTTGCGTTTCTGTGAGAGAGGAAGCGGGGCAAACAGGAAACATGACAGGCTACTGTTCCCACCCTGGTACGACTAGATTTTTGTTATTCTTGATATAACTCAGTGTGGATTTTTCCAAAAAGATAGTCACTGGGAATTAATATCATTTCTGTTCCAGAGGCAGAGCATCATTATCTGTTTTGTCAAATAACACATTGAGAGGAAAGAATGTGTCGTCTGTTGAAAACATTTTCCTGTATTGTCAACAGAGATACTTGTAGGGCTCTTGAGGGGCCACTGCCGAAAGTCTGGGACTGAATTGATGGAGGAGAGTCTGTTGTTCCTGACTTGGAAATCATAATATAAACTGCTCATAATTTAAAGTGGTTTACCTATAGTAAAACTAAAAGTAATAGCCACACTAAAGCTATTTAAAGACCCAATCAAAAAGTTTTGTTTTTCAAGGTTTTAATTAGCAATTAAAATAATTTACACCAGACATTCTCAAATATTTCTGTCACTATTTCTGTTAAACTATTAATATATTCATATATAAGCTCTTTGATGTAAACTAAACAAATATGTTTAAACTTACAAAATAATACAATGTCATTAATGAAGCTAAGCTCATACCAGTGTAAGGCAGCAAACAGTTGCATTTGTATCCAGCCACGTCATCAATGCAGGTTCCTTGATTCAAGCAAGGGTTGGAGGCGCATTCATTAATATTTGTTTGGCAGTTGGGACCTGTATTAAAATGTTAGAGAGACATGGTGTGTTTGAGCATGGGTCAAAAGAGCATACCACATACTGTAGTTACAGTACATCTGCAGAATGAATGATACGAACCGCTGAAGCCAGCACGGCATGTGCAGACGTAGCCGCTGGTCATGTCCTTACAGGTGCCTCCATTCATACAGGGGTTGGACTCACACTCATTGTTATTGATGTCACAATTGAGACCACTCCAGCCAGAGTCACAAATACAGTTATATCTGTAAGAAATTAAATCTGTTTTATTTGGTTTCTGGTTGGTCTAGACCTAAACATCAGATCATAACCTGAAATTGATCTGGTTTGCTGGTATAATGATTCATATCTGACAAGGTACTGTTAGCTGGCTAGCAGACAAAATGCCAAATCTAAAACTAGCCAAAAGACCAGTCATCAGATGGTATTTTGTTTCAGGGGGAGTTGGACCCAATATGTCATCTTGAGATCATGATGCAAAAATAAAAACTGCTTTTTCCAGCAGGGTGAAATAATTTATGTTTATATTATCTTCAGAATCTTCGAAAATCATTCTAATTACGCTGATTGTTCAATGCATAGATTCTTTTAGAACTAAAGTTCAAAAGAACTGCATTTATTCATTGTAAATGTAATTTTTTTTTTTTTACAATTTTGAGTAACTGAATGCATCCTGCAAATAAAAGTATTATTTTTTTTAACTAAAATCTTACTGTTCCCAAACTTTTCATGTAAAAGTGTATGTACGTAAATAATGCACACCCATTGACTTTGTCTTCACAGTGTCCATGGATACAGGGGTTGCTAAGGCATTCGTTGAGCTGTGATTGGCAGGTCATGTCATGATACCCTTCTCTGCACAGACATTTAAAGCCATTGACTCCATCAACGCAGGTTCCACCATTGTGACAGGGGTTGTTGGCACACTCATCAATGTTAATGTTACACATTTTCCCTAAAAAAACAAAACAAGGCAGAATTATGTAAATGGTTAAAGAGTGTCACATGTCGTATGGTAGTCAAAATAACTTCTGAATCAACTGCATGCATTTCGCCTTTCTTGTTTTTCTTGAAATCCTAGGCGTAAGGCCTAGCTTTTAGACTCCACTTCAGGCAGCACCACTATTCACTGAACGCAATGCCAGCATAAAGGCAGAGGTTTCATTTGTCACTTGTCTTTAAAGAACCAGCCAACTTCCCCCTTTTAAAAGATCGACTTTCACAAATCTTTTGCAAATCTTTTCTCCTTTCAAACTCCCAGATGTCCTGGAGATCTCTGGCTGAATGAGGGAGCGGGCTGGCTTGCGTGTCTGCTCAGCAGGCAGGGGATTGGACGAGACTGTAAGCCAACACCACGGCCCAGGCCGAATGTGTGCTCGCTGGCCAGCTGTCTCTCCCCACCCTGCTTTGTTGCCTGTCTCACCTGCTGAACCCTTTGTTGACTCCCCATCTCCTCTACATTGATAAAGACCTGGGCTCAGCGTACCACATAGACCACCTTGATAAAACCACAAACACAGTGGCCTAGTGGAGTAGATTTCCTTTCATTTGCTAGCCTATGCAAGACTTCATGCTAGACAACACATCCACTCTCTTAGGTAGCAACCCTGACAATTTTGCTTATAGAGGATAGAGAATTTCTTAGGACACCTAATTTAGCAGCTAAATCAGTTAAGAGCAATACCACTGATAATGTCAGTCACTGTATTTATTGCCTACACAACCCTGAAACAAATACTTACCCTTAACCCTAAACTTAACCTCGGTCTAGCACATAGGCAGAACCTGACAGACATGATGACTGTCCCAGTCAGATCCATATGACTTTTTTGAACTCTAACCTCAATCTATAAATACTGAGCTGTTCTTGACAGGTGACTGTTCTTGAGCTGATCAATAAAATTTGCTTGCAGGGTGGGGTTTGACTGATTTTAAAAAATAGGCACAATTGATGTATAATGCTGTATATAAGAATTTTTTTTTTTTTTCGAATTTTTTCTCACTCTTAGTAGTAAAAATTAACATCAGAATTATTAGTTTTACATATTTACCTCTTTATTTAATTGTAAAGTAAAACATCTACTGTTTACTTATAATGGATAGCTTTTTAGGTAGAAACACTCACATACACTGACCATCAACAAAAATATTATCAATGAATAAGGATGCAAATTTCACACTTTGTATGGTCCTTTTATATTTTTTAGACCTTTTTGAAGCTCGACAGCTCATGAACACCATTAACTGTTGTGTGGAAGAGATATTTGTAAAGATTTTTGTCTTGTAAAGATCTTGAAAACTGAAGAGCATATGGATTTGGAATGACAAGAGGGTGATGAAAAAATGACCTAATTTAACTATTAGACTATTATATATTATATTTCAGCACAGTTGCCATTTATTAAGGTACAAGGCACACAATGTAAGACCCCTCACCTGTGTATCCCGGTTCACAGGCACACTCGTAACCATTTATCTTGTCAATGCATCTTCCAAAATCACAGGGATTGCTTTGACAGTCGTCTAGGTTAATCTCGCAGTTAGCGCCTGTTAACCCAAAACAAAACTTAGAATAGAGTTTTTGACAAGCAAAAGCATTTTTGACCATTACAGTAAAAGTGTCACCTGTGGTTCCTTTAGAACAGATGCATAAGTAAGCATTCTCACGGTCCTGGCATGTGCCACCATTTTGGCACGGCTGACTGAGACACTCATTAATGTTGATCTCACACAGACGGCCCGTAAAACCAGCACGGCACATGCAGGTGAAGGAAGCCAGGCCATCTTTACAAGTGCCGTAGTGACACGGGTTGGATAGACACTCATCTACATCTGTTTCGCAATGCTGCCCTGTGTATCCTAAAAAAGAAAACAGATTCATTTATTATGACACACGACAGCAGAAATATCATGTTTTATGTATTTTATAACTTTTTTAAAAGCTTGTTCATACCTTCAGCGCACTGGCAGGTGTACATGTTGGGTCCATCGATACATTTGGCACCATTTTTACAGGGGGTGCTAGCACACTCATCGATGTCGAACTGACACTGACTGCCTGAAAATCCTGAGTGGAAGACGAGAGGAAAGAGGAGGGGTCAATACAAAGATTCCTCTGGTTTGTAGCTGCTTCATTCCTCCACAGTCGTCTATACAACATGGCCAGCGTTCATTAATACCTGGCTGCAAGCTTTCCCGCTCTCTCTCAGGTTTTCAAGCTGCTTTTCAACCAACCATCACAGTAAGAGGGGGACAAGGGTGTAAAATGGCGGTAAAAACCTTCCAAGGCCTCCTGACCAAGGGCACCAGACAAAGAGGAACTGTCTATTCAGTGGCACGCCAAGCCATGCCGGTTGCCTCCTTTGTCCCGTAGAAGTTTTCCATCACAATGTGCATTCTTACATCCAGCCTTTGCCCCCCTCTCTGAGTCTGTCTCACCAAAAGAGCCCCATGCAACCCCTGACCTCATGCTATTCAGCCACCACATCGCTCAGGAACCCCCAGCGTTTGTGCTTTCTCTCAGTTATTTTAATCCCTCGCTAAAGACGTCTGCTGTTCAAATATACAGTCTGAACACATTAAGAGCTACAAATCCATCAGTGTGGAGATTTATGGGACATTTATCATAGTTAAAGTAACAATAAAAAAAAACTAAATTGTTAAGGTGCTGTGTGTTAATCTCCGTAGCCTACTTTCAGACTCTATTTTCCCGTCCTTTTTATCATCAGGGCTGATCACTTAGAAAAGTAATTACATATGTTGCATTATTATAGTGATAATCCTGATAACAAATTCCTAACTTGCTTATGCCATTCCATGAGACCCCCTGGCATCAGTAATCACAGAGTGTCCCATGCATCTTCAAAACAGGAATTTATTCTGAGCCTCTAAAATGCCACATTTTAAAAAGCGCCCATTGTGGTTGCTATGGATTCAGTGTGTACACTACTGAAAAGGATCCCTGCGCCGCATGCTGAAAGGGAGCTCTGATTTCCATCTGAAACAGTGAAGGGGCCTAGCTTCCACTTCGTTAGCTTACCATCTCCCAAAACTCCTTTACACCACTCTTGGGGGTCCCTGTAGGCCCCTCTATATGCACAACCTCATCACGCCTAATATTGTACCTCCGCTCTACACTCCTTCATTTATGCATGAATTCCTCTGCATCCTAAACACAGGAAGCGCCTTTCTCAAACCTACTTTTTCAACAAGTAGTTAGTTTAGACCATTAAAGTAGGGACAAAAAAATGGCCTTACAATAGAAAATGTGCAAAAATGATCATTAAAAATGTAAATTCAAATATCGATTACACATTAAAATATATTTATAATTTCTAAACGAAAAAATCTCAGGTAAATATTAAATTATTACATTATTTTAATTTATATTCACATTTAAATTGTGTAAATGTGTATTTAAATAATAAATAAATAAATATTAAATCTAAATATTATATATAAATAATATATAATATAAATAAATAAATATATTTAATATTTAACATAAATATTTATGCATTTTAAAAAAATAAGCAAAATAAGCAGGTTTTTGCTGTGCATAAATGATACAATATGCATTATCTTACTCAAGCAAAAACTCTCAAATTTTAACTTTCCAGAAGCTTTCATATGGATTATTTGAAGCATTTTAGCCGGGGCTGTGCAAGACTGCCTCAGGGCAGGGATTAGTGTTCTCCACTTTGTTCTGTCCTGGGAGGTGATTGACCCCTGCAAGCTCACCTGTGGGGCACTCGCATTGGTAGTTGTTGATCTTGTCGATGCACTTCCCATTGTTGAGGCAGGGCATGCTGGCGCACTCATCAGTATTGATCTGACAGAAGACTCCCTCGTACCCTGCCAATTAACATAAGGGAGTAAGCTCCAGACTTAGCATGAAAATTCAGCATGCCTTAACAATGCTATTAGTGCTTCTTTTGTGTGTAATAAAAAGAATATATTAGCTGCATGCAGTCAGGTATCATCATCATTAGTGTAACTACCAAAAGAAGCAATTTATTGGTTGGTCATGTAAGGTAATGACATCACCAGTGTGTGGGTAATATATAGAGAGCATTTAAACCTAATGCTGAATATCTTCTAGTTACCTGGCATACAGATGCAATGGAAGCCTCCGATTTGATCCAAACAGGTAGCATCATTCTGGCATGGGTTGGACATGCATTCATTTATGTCCAGTTCACATCGAGCTCCCACATATCCCAGCAGACATTTACACTGGAAGGAACCTTTTGTGTTTATACACTTTCCAGCATGTTCGCAAGGGTTTGCACCTAAAAGGGGACACAAACACAATTTAAACATTTACATTTAAAATATTCTATTGCAATAGCTATATTTTCAAACACAGTGTGCTTATTGCCATCAGTATGTATATGTATTTAATACAATACAGCCATTCCTTACCCAGCGAACATTCATCAACGTCTTGGTCACAGGCTGGGCCAACATAACCCAGAGGACAGGTACAGATGGCCTTGCCATTGACTGGATTGGTGTCACAGTTGGAGCCTTTCTGACATGGGTTACTAATACAAGCATCGTCCAGGTGACACAGCAGGCCTAAAATACAGACAAACAATGACAATTAACTTAAATGCAGGAATGTATAAGATTAAACAGTAGTGAAAAAACATCTCTTTTTTTAAACAGTACGGCAGATTTTATAGACCCTATGAAATCAAAATATATGTTTTATGCCACTTAGATTTTCCTCAGAGGATTTGCTTAAAACTCACAAAAACCAAATGCTCAAACAACAGAATGAGCATTTAAAAAATGAAACATATGATTCATGAGGGAGAAAAAAAGATGCACACCTGTGCGCCCATGAGGGCATTCACAGAGGAAGGAGGCCACCCGATCATGGCATGTTGCTCCTTTGTAGCAGGCTGCATCTGCGCAGTCGTCAATGTTTTCGCTGCAGTCATCCCCTGTCCATCCGTTTACACACACACAGTTGTATCCACCCTGTGTGTTCAAGCATGTACCACCATTCTGGCAAGAATTGGGCATCAAATCGCACTCGTTGACGTCTTCGGTACAGAACTGACCTGAGGAATTAATATATATATGCATTAATTTTACCACATTTGTTTTCCAGACACAGATGAAATGCCAAATTTTACTTAATAAAGTCTAGTTAGTCTTACTAATACAAAAAAAATCTTTTGTATCTGTGAGTGAAATGTGGGGTTTGAGAAAGGTACCTGTCCACTCTGGCTTGCACTGGCAGTTATAGGTGTTCACTCCATCCACGCAGGTTCCTCCATTAAGGCAACGATGGTCTGGACAGTCATCAATGTTCTCTTCGCAGTTCTGACCACTGAAGCCTGAAGACAAATTAACACTTTCAGTGAAAAAAAAGATAAAAAGATTTCTATTTCAAATCAATGTTGTTCCTTAGAACTTCCTACTTGACTCAAATTCAAAATCTATCAAAGAATGTCACAGCCTCACAGTTTGCAAAACTATTTAGCAGCAAAATTGTTGATAGCATTGATAATAATATAAAAGCAGCAAAACAGCCTTATAGCATGATTTTTGAAGAATTGTGCAATACTGAGGATTTGAGTAATGGCTGCTGAATGCAGCTTTGCCATCCCAATTTAAAATATACTCAAATAGAAACACGTTATTTTAAACTGTAATAATATTTCTCAATATTATTTTTGCGTTATATATTAGCTCAAATGAATATATCTTGCTTTTTAAAAAAAGTTAAACTTTGAATGGTAGTGTACCTGTCTAGTGATTTATACTGTTCACACGATCATTCAAAAAACATAAGCATATCCTGTATCTTTGAGTAGTGTAAAAAAAATATCAACAAATTTATCCATAATATCACATTTTCTAGACAAGGATAAATATTTGAGCAACTGTTTGCTGACAGAATTCATGTTTCTTTACGCAGAACTAAATATTTATATCGGATTGCACAGCACAGATCCTTTAACACAAACATGTAAATTCAATTGTTTCCCAGTATAAACAGAGGGATAAAATGTTGTGAAGCATTCGAAAACAGTCGTTACTTTTGTTGCGGTCAACAGCCTTCCTTTTCTGAGAAGACTGGCAATACCAGGATTCTGTTAGAGGTACCAACGGCAACAACTCAACTGACTCTAACCACAATTTCCTACAATTTAACACCAAAAAGTGCAGTTATGATATATTTCGTAACTGATCACATCATCTACATTGAACTCTTCCTTCACAGCCAATGAATGCGCACAATACAAGAGAACATAACTTTAGTGATGTTTCCTCAATGATGAGGTTTAGGTTATGTTATCTAGCATGATATAAGACCCATTTGGGTCAAAGGAACAGTGATGAGAGGCGAACACACAGGCACGAGCACACACATTTTCATTCTCCCAACACTGACTCTAATCCAGGGACACCAGCATAAGGATGTTGCCGTTCAGACATTTCCTCATGATAAGCGCAAATATTTTCCTGCCGGCCTGTTCACACAGACTTGCAGACAGAGCTGCAGCGGCAGCGCAGATAGTCTGACTAGCCCGGGTTTAAATGAGGCTGTCAGAAGGGCATTTTGGGAGAGGAGCCTATCCCATGTTCCAAAGTTGTGGGAAACACTGATACTGCATTGTTATTGCAAACTCACTGAGCTCATCTGAAATCTCTACACTGTTGACCCGGATAGAGGGCCGATATCATTTGTCTTACTGCTGGAACCGATGTCGTCAACAGGACACTTGTGAGTCAAAATAAGCTGAGTGGATTTCCTCTGAGTGATCAAAGTTAAGAGGCTACCATTGGTCCGTCATTTAATGAACTCATTTGTTTTGTAACTAATGTCAGTTTAAGCCCTCATCATGACTAAAAAGATTCATGGACCCCATAATCATGAGGGGTATTTAAGACAAGTCTTTGAATGTTAGCATGCTAAACAGCTCTTAAGCCAGGAAAGGGTATATGTTAGAACAAGTCTGCAAAGTACATAATCGCATAAGCTTCAGACCTAGGCAATATATCAAATATCCACAAACTCATGGTGATTTAGATGGCTAAATTATGGCAACATGAATATTGTGTTGATTTGAATATTTTTCATCATACTTTTTCACGATTCAAACTGCTTTACATCGGGTAGTTTTCATTCATTGGCAAAAATCAGTTTATTCTGTCCGTTTTAATCGATTAAACTATGTATTTGTGATTGTATTCCCAGATTGTTACTGTATTTTACATTTTACAATAAATTATTCCAGAGCATATGCTACTGAAAAAATTCATATAAGCAATAATATGAGCAATTAATATTAAATAATTCATATAATAATTAATAGCAATTAGTATTAAATGATATCAACAATAATATTTTTTAGCTATTTTGTCCTAATAAGGATTAAGATCCTTGTCAAAAGTTATGGTGTTTGTGATGATAATGATAATTATTTTAGTTTATAGCAGTGAACAGTAACGTTGCCCTCATGCAGAAAAAGAAAGCTTTAGGACGGTCTTCGTGCAGGTAAACAGGTTAAGGATGCCTACCTGGTAAACAGGAGCACTCATAGCTCGTCTCTCCCTTCTGTACGCAGGTACCTCCGTGATAGCATGGTGAAGGGTTACAGGGCTGATAGAGAGTTTCGCAATGTCTACCAGTGTACTCTGCAGGGCAGTTGCAGCGATACGTGCCCACTTCATTCTCACACACTCCACCGTTCTTGCAAGGAGAGGGACTCTGAGCACACTCGTTGACGTCTTGTTTGCAGGTTTGGCCTGAGAAGAAGGGCGTGCAGTGGCAGATGTAGTCGGAATCAAAGGGACTACACTTTCCGCCATTGGCACATGGATTTGAGGCACAAGGATCAGCTTGATGGCAGTTCTTACCTAGTGAGAAATTACGTTTAAGATCAGAACATGCTCACCGCTGTTTGGATAATCCTCATATACATGACTGTGGTCTTACCTGACCAGCCTGGTGGGCATTTACACTTGTAACTGTGGATGCTGGTGAGTTCACACGTGCCTCCGTTTCGGCACGGGGAGCTAAGGCACACATTATTGGTGGGAGTGAGACACAGTCGGTCCGTGTAGCCCAGGCTGCAGTTGCACACAAAGTCCACCTTATTGGGAGAAGTAATCAAACGGCACATGCCGCCATTTCTGCACGGATACTGGAAGCAAGGGTTGCGAAACTGGCATGCATTGCCGGCAAACAGCTCGGGACACCTGTAGAGTGCAAGCACAGACAAGCACAGGGAGAATTAGTACTGCACTCAGTATATGATTTCAACTTCACAGTCATAAAGTCAATATTTTTAATAGCATTTTTTTTTCTAGTTTTTATAGCATTAGCCTCCTAGCAATTAAATGTTCCACCCATGGGACGAGTTAAATTTGACAGAAATGCTAAGGGGTTAGCCTATCACTGGATAAAATGTCAGTATAAATCGATATAACTGGAAAGTTTTCAACTTCTGTTAACAAACAGTAATTAGTAATGTTACTGTTATTGTTGCTCATATGAATGGATATGGAATGGAAGTCTTTTTTTTGTCAAAATCAGCTTGCAAACAGGCAAAACAAATACTTTTAACACCACATGCATTTGAGTGCTTGAGACAGAGGGTAATGGAATGGGAAAACAAGGTCTAAGGACACATTATTAAATTTCAACTTATTTTACCTTGAGTACTGTTAACTAAGCTGTCACGTACAAATTTAACATTCAAACATGTCAATATTACTGAAGAGCATGTTTACAAAGAAAAACAATGGAACAGTAGCGTAGTGGAATGCAAAACAAGTTCTGTATGAACAGACTCATTGGCTTTATAGATTTACTACTAGCTACATTAATAAATCCACAACTGAACCATCATATAATTACGAATTTGTATTGTAGGTAACATATCAGTTATATGTTACAGATATTTATATATATACATACACACACACACATTGGATATATGTACAACTTTGCTGACAATTTCTTCAACGACTGATGTTAGTTTTTAGTATTTTATTTTTTAATTATTTAGATAAACTAGTATGTAATTTTAATTTCAGTCATTTATCAGTTATTACAATCAGACATAAAATGAAAATAATTATCATCTTTTCTGTATTGGCCAGAATTATAAAATATTGCATACTAAAGCATAATGTGTGCCTGAGAAATCCAGACATACACAGCAAAGCTAAAAGCTAAAAGAAATACAAAATGTAAAAATATTTTGTGGTCACAATTTGTTTTAAGGTCCAATTCACAAACCAATAACTATGACGTTTGCCTTGGTAAACTCATAATTTGCTGTATATTAATAGTTAGTAAGGTAGTTGTTAAGTTTAGGTAATGAATAGGATTAAGGATGTAAAGTATGTGGTCATATGTCCTTTATTAGTACTAATAAACAGCAAATATGTTAATAATTATGTTACTAAAAGCAACTAGTTGATCGTGAGAAGTGTTAGCGATTGTGCTTTTTTGAATGTTTAAGGTTTTCTCACAGGTGAATGTGCTTTACAGGTGTAATCCTGTTTTGAAATGGATTTTTGAAAGTCAGACATCCATCAGCGGCTCTTAGGAGAAAAAACGAGCACCTCAGCCTTTCTGAATGAATCTGAATTCATTCACTCCAAAGACAAGGCACTGTCTATCCAAGGGTCTTTGAACCTAGGCCTGACATTATCAGGACTTCAAAGCTGTCTTCCTCCACCTCAATGGCTGCTATTCATCTACAGTACAGAGTCTCCGCAGCATCAATCAGGACCTTGGGAATACAGAGACGGCACAGCGAAAACTTTGTAAAAGAGCCATACAGACTTCATAACAGGTTTTTCCTGGGTTGGCTTGAAAGTAATCTTTTGCCGATTTTACTCGGCGACACAGAAGGGGCCCTCCCTCAACATGACTATGCTGAAATAACCTTTTGCAAAAAGCTAAAGCCATCCAGAGCCTCTGGAATACCGAAGCCATGTTTTTGGCCTCGGGGGGCAGCCGGAATATCTCAACACATTCCCAGTGCACTGTTCTCTGATCCAAACAGGGCCCCCCTCGGTGGGTTGGATGTTTTTACTGTGTCTCTCCCAGGATTAGGATGGCCAATAACTTCAACCAAGAAAAGAAAACACAGGGGACTGAGAACCAGGCACGACAAAACCGTTAAGTGCACGGTGGGAACTGCACTGCTCCCCACAATGCTACCTTTCCTCCCATTGTCCTATAGCCACTCCGGCACATTTCTGGAGGTTCGTTTAAGTTTTTATGATTATTACACAAACAACACAAACATCTTTTGCATCACCAGCACAACAACAAGCTCTGAAGTTATGTAAGTGTCATTAATCTTGACTCTGTAAAGGGTTTTGAGTTCTAAATTTTAAAGAATATTCTAAAATATAGTTTTCCATTTTGCGTAATTCGTCAGACATAGACTGACAGAAGTAGCTCCAGCTACAGTGTTCTTCCACAAGACACATGCAGTTCTGTTTATTAACTGCTAGAGCGTTAAAAGTTATAGACTGCAGTTTTAAATTATTGAAATATTTACTTAAAACCATGCTTTTCAAGAAAATATTTTAAAACAAAATAACGTATGAATAATACGTATAACCATGTAATCTATAAAAAAGTAACTTTAGAAGCATTTTAAAATGTAATGTAATCCATTTTGAAGTATTGGAATCTGAGTCAGACTGAAATGATCCGGGACATTTTTAAAATATACTTTCCTTTCAGAAGGAAATGCAGCAGCAGCAGGTGCCAAACAGCCAGGATCAGTAGAATAAACTAATATTGACTTATATCATAATATTTTTCTTCATGTTTTTTTACAATATGGATGTATTACTTTTTTGTTTAGAGAGAGAGGAAGTTATGTATTCGTTGTAGTTGGTTTCATAATTTATCAGTCTCTTGTATCCAAAACTTAAAAAAAAGTTGACATCACCCCTTTAATGAGAATTGAGATCCGATACAGAAAAATTAGGCTGGTTTAACCCAGACAACACATCGCTGTGTGCAGTTATGAGGGCCTGTGTCGGCCTTCCAGAAAGGCCTCAGGGAGCAGGTGCGCATGCTAATGAGGGAGCGGCAGCTGCTGGTCACAGTGCACCCGACTCCCTACTCATAAACTCCCCTCACACTTTCCCAAAGAGAATAAGAGGGCCAAGGGAGCAGGCAGTTGAATGGTTTGCCCACCACAGAGCAAAGCAGACAGGCTCCATGAGAAGGCCCATTGTTCCTGCCGCCATTCTGAGCGGAGCTGACCGCAGTCTGGGTGCCTCTAACCCCTCTGAGTGTGCATTCAGCTGTTAAACCTCCTCTTCTTTCCCCTCCCTTCCATCCCATCCCTCGGTCACCTCTCTATCCCTCTTGTTCTCATCATGGCCTCCCTTTTTAATCTTCCAGCCTCCTCTTCACTTCCTTCCTACTTGGCTGGGCTAGAGCTGTAGCCACACTCCTCCACGTTTGCCTTTCACTGTCTCCTGTCTTCTCCTCTCATCTTCAGCAGTTCCCGGTATGATGATGATATCTGAATGATGAGGTCATTTTTGAATCATCATTAAGCTTCCTTCAGCTCTTGGCTGAAAACAAGTCCCTTTCATGCTTTTGAAAGTTACAAAGATTTTAAGATTCTTTTCTTATATTGCTGGATATCTATTTGCACACTACCTTTTAGATTATAATCAAATATATATTATATATAATTAAATTTATAATTTTGAATATATAATATATACTTACTTACTTACTACTTACACACCACAGTTTAAAAGTTTATAGCTGAACTGTACAAAAACTGTAAAAAAAAAGTACAGTGATTTTAACGATAAAAAATGAAAATGCTGCGGCAAAAACCTGTAACATGGTTAACTTCTGACAAATTTACAGGGAAAAACTGTAAACTGACATTCCCAGAAATCCCTGCATTGCATTTCAAATTTTGAATTTGATAGTTGTTGTTTTTTTAAATAACCTTGTTACTTACGTTTTTTTTTCTTATCAGTTATGTTTAATAGGGCTGTATGTTACATGTAATGTTGTTAAATGAATGTTTATTGTATATTAGGGCTGGGCGATAAAACGATAACGATATGTATCGCGATAGGCACGTGATCGATATCAATAAAAAATGTGTCTGATAAAACGTTCTATATTATCACTCTCTGGTAACATAGCAACATAGGGAGTGATACGCTAACAGCCAATCATGTAACAGTATCACTTTGGTTGCGCCATATCGTTGTCTCGCGCTGGTCTGCTGGATTGCTCTTCATAAGCATTAAATGAGTGCAGCAGCGAGCGAGGAAATTGTAAATAAAAGAGGAAACGTAGTCAGACCAATGCCGTCTGCAAATTATGCAAGACAGTTGCCCCCGCCAAGACAGAAATTTTTCCAAACACTTTCAGTTTCACAAGACTAGCTCACTTATAACCCAAATTCTTCCGAAGTTTAATTTCCCAAAACATGTCTAGTAGGATTCCGTGATGTATGGAACTTTGATTCACAAGGTTTCTGAGACGAAGAATATGAACCTGGTTTACGGGATTTTTGCATTGCCTGAGGGGAGGAGTCCACGGCCCTGCTGGAATGTAACCGTTTACATAAAAAATTCACCCCATTCTGTGTCCCGATCCCTGACAGCACTCCTCAGTGGAGAGGCCTGGCAGCCGCACTTAACGGCACCCTGCGGAAAATCACACCACCTTTGAAAGTCTACTAGACCTGCCCGTCCTGGCAAACAGTCCCACTTCTTGAGGGGGTAAATACATAGGGCACTTAGTCAGCCTTGGCTCCTGCTAGTAAAGCACACATTAGGGAATTACAGAGAGTACACTGAGGACCTCCGCAGGAAACCCTGCCAGTTTGCTCTTTAACTTGGCAAATGCTTGTCACATTAGCAATCAAGCTACCTAAAGTGGCATTAGGCCACAAAGGGTAGCCTACTAAGATAAAAAAAATACATTAAAGAGAGCAAAATCAACAAGGCTTTTAATTGACATTTTCACGTGTTGCTTGCTGTCCCTTCTTAATTAATTGACAATTTTAATTGACAAATATATATAATATGATGATTTAAAATTCAATTTAACCTTCTCATTTCCAATCTCTTGCAGCAAATACACAAAAAAAGTTTGTTTTGCTGTGTTCTTTTAAAACATCAGTGTATTTCTTGATGCTTGATAAAAGCCAGATTTATAATTATGCATCATTCCCCAAATCTTTTTTTAAGTAAAACCAATCTCCATTTACAAATCTCCATCCTTTACGCAGACAGAAAAGCCTATAAAAATAAATCACAAGCTCTGTAAACAGATCTAGCTCGAGCTTGATTCTGTGACCAGAGAATGACCCCATACTGTTTTTCTACCTTCACTATACTCTCAGAAATACCTTTGTCCTCTAAAAAGTGATGGGATTCATTCTGTGGCCACCAGTAGCCCATGACAACAGGACTTTACTAGCGCTGCAATGCTGGCCCAGGACAGAGCAGATGTTTTGTTGACACCTGACCCTCAGCCAGATGAAACACAGGGGGTTTCCACCCACTGCGCTCCAATCTGCCATCTGCCATTGAAAGGTCACAAAGTGAAGGGGGTTTGTCTCTTACAACAAAAAGTTAAAGTCTAACTTAGAAGCCCTTTCATGGTTGAACTACAGGACTGAAAACAGAATACTGTAAATAGTGACTGTAAAGACAATGAATGAAACAGCAATGTGATGTTTGGACATACTACAAGAGTAATTAAAGGATATTTTACTACAACAGTAAATATTACAGTTACAGTAAAGTAAAAAAGAAGCTAGTGTAAAGCACCAACATGAATTATTGCTTAATGTTCATGATTTAAGCTCTATATGAAGTATAGAGTATTTGAAATTTATTCAAAATTTGACTCAAAAAAGACACAAAACATCATAAATGTATAATATGACTGCAATAGATTCCATGTCTATTTGCAAAATGTTACAAAAATTACACGTTAATCACGAAAAAATCTTATAATCAAATTATTGCATTTTTGATGAGCATGTCTTTGAAATAAATAAATCCAGAAGAACACATTAAACTGATGAAAAGTGATGGTTTTTGGTATTTCATTGATGCAATTTTTATTTAAATTTATTTAAACAATTTAAATTTCTGTCTGTTTTTAACGCAAAGCTATCATATGACTTCAGAAGACAACACCGGCTGTATGAACACTTTTTATGATACATTTATAGTGCTTTTGTGTACTATTAGAACCAATACATTATTTAAGCATCATTTATCTTTTTATTATTATTTAATATTAATTTCATTCATTCAATATTAATTTTATAGTTATATAAAGTGCCCTTTTTACTTTGTAAGTACCTTCCTAACTGTGATTTTGCTGTGAATTTGTTGATTGCCTTTAATATAGCTTAGCCAATAAGTTGCCCAGAACATTCCTGAAGCCAATTAGCTAACATTAGGTGTTTGTGTGATGAGGCTACCTGTAAGATAGTTGTTAGGTTTTGTTAAGAAGGTCGTTGCACCACTGGACTGTTTTATTCCCTTGGGCAGTGTGACAATGACGCAAAATCCACTCTCTTTTAAACCCTAATTTCCTGTAGTGTGGAGTTTAACTCTGAGGAGTCTTTAAGTCTTGTCTGTTCTTTATGAAACAAGGGCCCCGGGCTCTTCGCACTCTCTCTGTAATCAACAGAGGAGACCTGATCCTCCAGGCCCACATCTGTTAGTGTTCATTACGCCTGTGTTTATTTGTCCCTAGTTCTGAGGGATCCTATGGGAACGACAGATCTGTGAAGGGACAGGGAGTAGCCATTAACGGACCCAATACTTTTCTAATGAGTGTTGCTCCTGGTGGTTTTATGAGGCTTGGGAGAAGGTTAATGTTTTCAGATGTCCTTCATGGCACTAAGTAGTTATTTTTGAGAGGAATAATGCCGGACACTTAACAGGAAAAGGTTTTCTTTATTAAAATATCCTCTTTAACCCCTCTGACAGTGTGACAATGTGAGAGAAAACTTTTTAACATCTGCCACTGCCAGTGCTGAATAGAAAAACCTCAGGCATTAGCGGGTATTATGCTGTAAGTAGCAGCCATTGTACACTGTGAATTATTTACCTTGATACTGATCACTTGTAATACTGTGTTCCACAGGCAGATGGTTCAGGTCAAAAGCATCAAACAAAAACAACACACGCCTGGTGTGTTTTGCTGGCTTTTTTTTTTTTTGTACTTGGCCAGCTGTACACACAGAACATAATCTGGCAATAACAAAATGTACAATCAAAGTTTGCTGAATTCCTGATAGAAATAGGGCATAATCAGATTTCAGCTCACTCACACGTCACTTTGGACACTTTTGTGCCATAAAGCTGCCATATCCTGTATCAAAATACAGTAAGAAATCTCATCTCTAAAAAGCAAACAGAGCTTTTTTTGAAACACACAACCAAATGGTCAATCTGGATTAATGCTTTAGACACAGGGTCCACATTTCAACCATTTTGGCTCAAATTTAGAAACTAGGGATCATAAATATACAGTCATATATATATATATATATATATATATATATATAAATATATTTATAAAAAATTATTCAAACTCTTTTTTATTCAATTTTTAAAATAAATCAATACTTTCATCCAGCAAGTACGCATTAAACTGAAAAATTGATCAGTGATGGAAAAGACGTTTATCATGCTACAAAGATTTCTACTTCAAATAAAAACTGTTTTTTTTCCCGTTTTTTTAAACAATGTATTGTTGTTTTGAGAAAAATATCAATAAGCAAAGGCTTTATACAATGCTGATAACATAATTAAAATAAAATAAAAAATGTAATTTTTGTAATATTTTACAGTATTATGGTTTTTACTGTATCTTTGTTCAAATAAATGCTTTCTCAGTAAGCATGAGAGACATTTCTTTAAATAAATCAATACTTTTATGCACCAAGGACATATTAAACGGATCAAAAGTGATGGCAATTTATGTTACAGAAAATTTCTAGCCTGAGATTTATTATCACATGCATGCATGTTAGTGTTAAATTAAAACAACATTTATTGAGCTCAGTATTCACATCTTTATGACTCTATTAGGACCCAGTCGGAAGACACTGAGCTCTTTTTGCACATTACATCAACAGTCGCCCATCAAAGACATAAAGTCGGAAGGTCTGAAATTGGCATGTGAACTTCTCCTCATCTCCCTCCAGTCTAGCATCGCTCATCTTCTTGTTGAACACTAATCCTTTTGATTCAAATCTGCCGTCCCTCATACATACAAGGAATTCAGATGTGGAAGCTGGTTTGTATTACTGTCAGTTGGTCTTCTGGCCTTGCCAAAGCATCAAAGATAACGACTCACTCACTCCTTTACAAGCCTGTCAGAGGGCCAGATATGAGTGTTTGGTATTCCTGGCATGGAATGTCAAGTAGAACCAGCACATCTTCCCAAAACAATATAGATAGCTAAACAGTGCTTGATTTAAAGCAGTTACACTTTATGTGTCTATAAAGATTTTACTCTTCATGTGACACATTCAATTATCAATGAATCAATCAATGTCACTGAATATAATGTATTTTTATAGATACATGTTTAAATTACTAATTAATATTGTTATTTATTATTAATAATAAAAGATGTGGTTATATTGCTTAGAAATGTTATTTAACATAAGATACATTCAGTCCTTTTTAAGAAGAATATTTGAACTCTAATCAAAGTCAAAAGGGATGCAAACCCCACTGACTTTCATTATGCCCAAAAACTGATAATGTTTTTAAAATATGTTATTTTGTTCTCAACAGAAGGAAAAAAGCCGTATAGGTTTGGAACAACATAAGGAGAAATAAATAACGACAGAACAGTTTTTTTGGGGAGAACTGCCTCTTTTAAGAGAACAATTTCAGTATTTACAGTGCGGCAACTAAAAGCTCAAAATATGTCACAAAGCATTTGAGGGCATTCACAATGGATCCATTTGATTAGAGGGACAGTGTGGCCAAAACTGACCTACGAACTCACTTTTTGCCAAAGTTTGTCAGACACGTTGCAGGACCACCAGTCTGCATTTGTTTGTCCACCAGTTGCACTTGAACAATAGATAAAAGGTACTAGACATAGTAATGTGCCGTCCTGAGCGGGAGAGAGGCCTTCGTTTGTATCTCCATGTTTAATTAGAGGAGTCTGAGTGTGATAGGGCACAATGGTGGCTTTGTGGCCCGACTGAGGCAGGGAGGCTGCCAGACAGAATTAAGATGTGGCCCACCGCCAGCACGGCTCCATGTGCTCGCAGTCCACTGAGGGAGGCCAAAAACAAAGCCGCCACCATCCCGCTTCAAATGAGCCCTGCCAGTATGCTCCTCCATAGCCACCCTGATAAACTCCCTGATAAAAAGACAATGCAACCCTGGCCGAATGCTTGCAACCCAATCCTGCATTCACATCACTGCTGAAGTAAAAAGTACAGAGGGGCCAAAGAGAGTTAACCCCCTTAGAAAATCGACCAACACAATTAGAGCAAAGAAGCAGTCGACCCTCATGTTCAAGCGAGGTAGAGAAATGAAAGTTATGTGATGGTATGTGAGCTGAGGCAACCTGTTTGCTCTTGATTTTCCAATGGTGCAATGCTACCAATTATGAAAACATCCAGTCCAATTACACTCTACTGCCATCTGTCCTTCTAATGTAAATCACACAGAGTGAATGGGCATTCAAAATGGGACAAAACACCCGAGCAGGGGCAGGGTGCGCAAGGGGGGGCCTGAGGCATTCTGGGAAGCCTCAAACAGATTAGTCACACAGAATTAATCTAGACTGGAGAACAATGGTCACCGAGCTTCTGGCAAACCCCAGCTGTCGTTCCATAAAAGAAAAGCGAAATAAGATTTAGGGCTCTGGGTGTCTCCGAGACTTGGGCTCGAGAAGCGGCCTGCACTCACGACCATCCCAAGGGGGTGATGCCCTAAGCCCCCTTCATCAGAGGTTGTGTATGTCGCTCATTAGCCGAGGCCATGTTCATCAAGGAGTGAAGCACACTTTGCTTTTGTTTAGAAGGTTGGGATTCAAACTGATCACTTGTGATCTGGTATACCAAAGTTTTTGAATGCATCGCTGAAAATGTGCAACTTTTGGAACCAGATCGCAATGAATTTTATATTAGTGATGTGTGCAGCTCTGAAACAGTGTATTTAATTACTCCAGGGTATTGATGTGGTACAGAAACTCCAATTTTATGTAATTGAGTTCAATTACTTACTTGCATTCTCCCCTCCCGTCTGCAGTGGGTTCACACGTACCACCATTTTGGCATTTTTCTGAGCATTCCAGGCCTGAGAACATAGTAACAGGGTTATATATTTCTATTGAGTATTGCATGAGTCGATCCATAGCCTATCTACTGCCAAAGGGTGATATCATCCTTAAACTTTAAATATTAATAAGAGCATTTCTCCTGCAGTCTTACATTTTCAGTTTGGTTCCAAACTCTGCAAAAGTTGGAAAGATACTGGACAAAAACCAGAAAGAAAGTGTGACTCCTAACACCTTAAAGTGATGTTTGTGGACAGTGGGACTTGACAGCAGACTGCTGTGAGCATTCTTCATTCTGCAGCTGTTCTGGGGAATGAATTATGGCAAGCTGTTTTAACATTTATTCTTTAAAACCAATTAATATCTGTGACGTTACTTCTACTTATTCTAGTATTTGTATTTAATTACAAGCAAGTAATCCAAAATGACTAGTATCTATTATCTACTAATAGGCCTACCTATTCATTATATGATAGTATATCTCCTTATATTGACTATCAATTGTCTATTTAATTAGCCACTATAATTACTTCTTATCTTATTAGTTAAATAGATTTTTAATTTTTTAACATAAATTTTTTATGTGTCATATATAGTGCCTAATCAGGACTTTAAAAATAGTAGTAGTAAATGGAATATAATTCTAATAATTAGATTGATTAGTGCAAAATTTCCATAAACCGTTACTTGAATCAATAGCTATTAGAATATAATACGTAGAGTTGGAAGGCATGTTCGTCAGAAGTAAATAGTAGTGTGTAAAAATGAAACTAATGAAATTTAATGTATCTTAAGTGACTAAAAGCAACTGTAAAGTATTAATATGAATAGGGTAGCCTACGTGAGACAATGTTACCTACTTACCCAGTACCAACTGAAGAAATTACCAAAGACACTGCTTAATTAGATTAACATTACTTATTGATATATAAATTCACGCAGGCTACTAGTAACACAATTAGATGATAGTTGCAAGCAATACAAACGGCTTGCCATAATGTACGTTGGCTAGCATCTAACTGCAAAAGTGTAGAAACTTATGTGAAAGTGCGCTAGACCAATAGGCTATTTGCCCCTATAGCATTGTATGAACTGTAGTATTGAAACCGCCATGTGGTGTAACTGATTCAAAAGACATTTGGATGCGTTTAATGTAAATCATTACGAGCAACGTACGAAACGTTATTAACTGTTATATATCCTACTTAAAAGTTGGATTTTGTATATTTGCGTTAGAGTAAAACTAGAGACAAGTTACCAGTGTTAGTCCAGCATAGTTTTAGATAGATACTTGTGTTAAAGTTGAGTCTACAGAATATTCTTATTAAATTTGATATATATCAAACGATTTATCTGCTCTTTATGCCGTTTTAAAAAGTGAATAGGCTGAGAAACCTACTGACATCACTGCGCAACAAGTGACTCGAGCAAGGTGTTTAATTTTACAATAAATGTCAGGAAAAAAACGTAGATTAATTGTTAGATATCATGTTAAGCATATAATGTTAGAGTACAAATTGCGACTGGCGTCTAATGAAGGAAGCATCTAATGAAACGTAACCTTACCTTGCGTCAAAGTAAAGAGTGATATCAGAAGAATTAGTTTCACGAGGAAAAGATGCATTCCTTCTTATGGATAGTTGTGGGATTCCACGCAGGCTTAACATATATCCAGCATTGGTCTGTTCAAGAAAAGGAAATGAATCACGTAAGTATAAAAAAACTAGATCCAAAAACAGCACTTGTGGCTTGTGCTCGCGAACTCCGGTGCTGCTCGTGCAGTCTCAGCTGAGTGAATGAGAGAGATCATGTATTCAAGGCTTCATTCTCCTGCTCTCATCCAGAGGCTCCTTCCGCCACACCACTTCACGAGCTGTAGCCCTAGCTATTCATTTACTTGACAAACTTTCTGAAATGGCAGTGGGAAAAACACGCCCTCCCTTTAAACTCGGTTGGGGATTTCAAAACATGTAAGCGGGAAAATCTCAGAATCCAAATACTCAAAGCTGTTTAAACTAACGTTACATAGGCTAATATTTCGATCATTATCGAAAGAACCCATATTGCTTTATATGGATTTTCATTAATGTCTACACTGTAAAAAAATGCAAGATGCTTCTACTATTTATGATTTAGTCAAAAGTTCCACAGAAATTAAACTTTTAATTTTCTGTCAATTTTTCAAAGGTGTTATCTTTATTTTGTAGTAGGCTCAACCTTTGCCAAACTTATTTTTTAGTCAATTCAGCTAAAATGTTTTAATTGGTCAAACATTTAGAAAACTACAGCAAGTAGCCTATGTCAATTAAAATTTAACCATTTACTCTATTTACTCTTACCTCAGCTAAGATTTATTAATTGGGCATGCTTTGAAACTACATTTTATATTTTTAACACTATTGTTAAAAGTGATTAACTGGTTATTTTCAGTCACTAAAACATGCATTACAACACATAAGAGTCTTTATTAAATAACATATGTAACATTTTTCATACAGACCAAACACAGGGCTGAAGACAAAAATCACCTACATCTTGGTTGGCCTGAGGGTTAAGCTGGGCTCACACTACAGGAATTTTAAAACTACATGTCTTCAGTTTAGGCAATTGTGCATTTTAGTTGGCCCAGTAGTGCATCTTAAAGGTGACTGTTGTTAAAAGGAGAACCACCAGAGCCATTTGATGTTATAACAGCCATAATTCTTTTGATATAACTGCTTCATAAATGCAGTGTGCCGTGGTTTACGTGCCCTTAGTTATGACAAATATGTGCATGGCTTAAATAATGCCCCTTAAAGAAATCAAAGTTTGTTTTTGACACCGAACATTTTTGTAAACATGAAAATAACAGCAAAATTCAAAAGGGAAAAGGTTTTAATTCCATTAAGAAGTGAGAACTCTAGTCATGTTCTAATTGCATCTCCATGGACACATCAAATTAGGCTTCTGCTATCTATTTTTTTATGGAATTGAGCAATGCAAAGTCAGAACATGCAGTGATGAATCACAACACGCAAAGGTTATTCACGGTCTCACTTTCCCTGAACAGAAGTGGAAAGTCCCAGTGCTCTATAGCTGTGAACCACTGGAGAAATATAGCAGATCTTAGGAGTATCAGGCAGAAAACAGACATGCTTTGCAGTTAGGCTGCAATTATATGTGACAGAATCATCTCCTGACAGTGATGAAAGCAACACTATTCAGATCGTGAATGATCTTGTAGTAAGCCTGCATGAGACCACAAACAGTATTAAGCACATCCAAGTTAACTACATTTAATCATGGCCAATAAGCGTTCAGGTTGTGACAAGTTAGAAGCAGCAGCTTTGAAGGAAGATTGCATACATTTACACTGATCAACTTTTACAGTTTCTTTTTAGAACACTGGATGATGTGTAGCTGTAGTTGTACTTGAAATAATTCAATATCAACTCGTATTAAAACAAATGGAGGAAATTGTAACATTAATTATTTACTCTCCGAGGTGATTCACCTTAATTTGATGTTTTGCCAAAAGCTTTGCACTATGATGCATGGTTGTATGAAGCTGCCAATCCTACCCAGTCTCACGGTATTTATTTGTGGCAGGGACATGTTTATTTCGTTATTTTCATAAGTCCAGCACTAAGATGCATCCAATTGAAATGCATAAGTTTAAAAATTTGCTGGACTTACGAAAATAACTAAATAAACGTGCCCCTGGTACGAATAAATAGATTAAATTAAATTAAATTACGTGACTAAATTACGTGACTAACTCAAACTGCCATGAGACTGGGTTGGCCAATCAGTCGCCTATAGCTGCAGCCGTTTTTGTCATATTGCATCTCTAATCTAATATTTATTAATATTACATGACCGTAATCAAAACATCAGCTTTTGATAAGGCTTGTCCTTAAAGGAGGCTTTTAGTAGTGAATCCTTTCATCACTCTCCTAAAGAGTTAAAATAAAAGTAATTTAGATGAAATTATGTTCAATATTTAGCCAGCAGACATCTGTGTTAATTTATGGAAGTTCATAACAAATATACGTTGACAAAGAGTGGTGAGTCTTTTTCTCTTGAGATTAGGTTGAACAGGCACTTTATTAAATATTTGTCCTGTTTATCACTTAAAAAAACAGATGATATATTAAATGTTCTGGAAATAATGCTCATAAAATGTTCTGAAATTGTATTTTAAGAAATGTACAACATTGGTTGCCAAATTTTGATGTGGATAAAAAAAAAACATAACACTGACTAAATTACGAGCAAATATTTCTTTTTGTGTGAATTGTTGGCTTATTAATAGTACAGTAAAAGTAGAGATAGACAAATAAAATTGTAAAACACTTATTATGAAACAAACACTGAGGACACAAGTGGTTGGAAAGCTATTGTAATGGTCAAAGATAATGGAAAGATTTTTGTGATTATCCTGCACAATAAACACTGCCATAAAAGATCAGGTTCATAAACTGAGTTGTATTAAGAAAAAAAAATTAATAATTTTGTCTTCCTGGAGCGTAATCACACATACAAAGACTGATGTATTTGTAGAATTAGTAAGCAAAGGGTGTGACTTGCATATTTTAGCACCCGCAGGCAGAGTTTTGTGTTTCAAATCCTTGCAGTATACTATAAACCTTTATGTTTGTGTATTTGTGTCTGTATGTCAAAAGGCTTCAGGTAAGATGAGGGTGTACGGGCAATCTCTAAAGATGTAGTGTGACCTGAGGGCCAGGGAAAACTAAGAGGCTGTAGAGGAGGTGTTCACGATAAGGAGATAATTGGAGTTGTGTGTGGACACGCAGAAACACTTCCCACACTCAAAGCTGGCATCAGAAGCGTGAGAACTGACATCCTATCTGACACCTGCATGTGCTTGCAATGGTTGACCTTTGTTTGCGTTTCAATTTGTGTATTCTGTTTTGTCAAGTAAGCAGCTTGTCTTAATTCCATGTGTTTCTAAATGACTCCTACACCAGCCAGCTCACTTGTGAAGAATCCATTTCATAAGTGTCTCTTTAAATCTCATAAATCACTTCAGAGAACGGAGACAAGCCTGACATTGCCTACTTAGTGAAATGAATTCGGGGAACAGGGATAATTCCTGCCATTTTTTTTACTTATTTACTCACCCTCAGGTTGTTCCAAGTCTGTATGAGTTTGACACAAATTAAAAAATTTGGTAACCAACCAACTTCCATAGTATTTTTTCCAAAGTGTGGAAGACAATGGCTATCATCAACATTACTGAAAACATTTTGTGTTCAGCAGAAGAAAGAAGTTTGTGCAGCTTTGGAACAGCTTGGAAGTCAAATCACCAGGAAGTCAGTAACCCAAATGTGCTCAGTGAGTCTATTAAAAAGCATTTGTGGTG
This sequence comes from Enteromius viviparus, assembly GCA_032353835.1. Lineage (NCBI taxonomy): Eukaryota > Metazoa > Chordata > Actinopteri > Cypriniformes > Cyprinidae > Enteromius > Enteromius viviparus. Next base: position 15,336,310 of record JAUCNO010000795.1, on the reverse strand, counting down.
TTTTTCACAACAGTTGTGTCATGCTAAAAAGGACAGTAGGTTTTCTCTTGCGAGCAGAGGCTGTTGTTGTGGACTTCTGTGCATATCTGTGGGGGATCGGGTGAAACCCACAAACCACAACATTCCAGGCAGCACTGTGTGCTACTACAGTTTTCTATGACTAAAGACCCTCTAATTGGATATTTATGGAGGTTTTATGTGACAGGATAATCCATTAAGGCTTTTAGATGTTAAAGTGACATTAGCATGCAGCTCAAATAGTACTAAATGGCCCACTTGAAAACATTCCAAATATTTTTCTCACAATAGCACAATACTTTGTGACTTACAATGAATTTTTGTAAACATATATATATATATAAAACCACACATCTCTAAACCAGTGCATTATATGGAAATACATTCTTATTCACATTATTGTCTTCATTAATAAACATACTGAAAAGTAATTATTTTGTTGTAGTGGAAAGAAAACTCAGAGATAAAAATCGTTGTTTCCCACAATTGTTTTGGAACTCATATTGTTTATTATCAAATCTGTTAAAAGATTGTTATGTTGCATTAATTAAATCAGCCGGAACCGGGAACATTCCCCTTAACACACGATGTACTCGTTACATCAAAAAAAGAATGGCCTCTATGCTAATATTAGTCTGTCTCTCTCTTATTCAGTTCCTCAGTCTGTATCCAGATTAGATGGTGTATCAGCACAAAGAGAGGATCTTTTCCTCGATGACAAGAACACCTAGATGATCACCAGAACCAGATGCACACACACACACACACTATAAGTTCTTTACATAATCTGACATGTGCTTAAAATTGAACTGAAAATAGTTGCTATTGAAGTAAAAGTGAAGGATAAGGCTGATTGCGAGAATTTGGTTACTTTATTTTAAGGTCCGGTTCACGCTATTACGCTGTCACGCTCGTATCGTTCCAAACCCAGAACACCTTCGTTTATCTTCGGAACACAAATTAAGATATTTTTGATGATATCAGAGAGCCATCTTTCCCTCTCATGGCAATTTGTCATTTTTTTACGAGGTGGCTAATTCACAGGACTGCGCCATCTGACCAATCACAGTGAGGGCTCGCGGGAGGGAGGGGTTAGACTGACTGAGTGTTCGAACAGCTTCACACGAGCCGTTTACGAATCATTTAGAAATGGGGTAAATTTAAACCTAATTTTAAAGAAAACTAAAGTGTTTTTTGACCTTGCACACATATAAACCTGTTTTAAGAGACTTGTTAAACAATATTAGCAAGCCTTAAAATGGCATAATAGGGGCACTTTAAATCAGGGTTTTTTTAGATTTTCATTTGCTCACAAAGGTTGTATTTATTTATTACAATTTATGTTTTATTTTAAAATGCTTATTATTCCTGTAATGAAAAAAGCTACATTTTCAGCAGCCATGATACTCCTGTCTTTATTGTCAATTGATCCTTCAAAGATCAATATACTTATCTGATGCAAAATAAATATATTTTATTATTATTGCTGTTTAAAAAAAGATGTGCTGCTTAACGTTTTTTAGGGAGCCGTGATACATTATTTATCAATACTTTTTCATATATGGAAAAATCAACATTTATTTGGCATATTTTGTAACATTTTGAAAGTTTATACTTTTATTTGTTAATGTATCCTTAGTATTGATTTATTTTACAAATCTTTCTGACTACAGACGTTTAAACATTAGCATGCAATCTCAATCACTTATCAGGTTTATGCTTGATGCTTAATATCTGATGTCTCCTGTTTTACTGAATGAATCCTGCCATTGTAACTTCAAGGCTGTCTGTGAGATCTTCATACAAGGATTTGGTGTTGCTGGAGGACAGCCCACCAAAAATTACTACAATGTCCTATTGTGGTTCTATTGTTGTCTAATAGCTTCCTTAGTGAATCAGCGATTGATTTATGCATCCTGCTCTTCTGGATTCTTCTAACAATAGATGTCTGGCTTCTTACAGTTTGAAATACAAGAACATTTTAAGACATGAGGTTAGATATGGAGCTCATGTTTTGCAAAGGGCAAGACATGAGTGAAGCAGATGGTACATTTTTTAAAAAGTTCAAACATTTCAAACCCAAAAACCTGTGACATGTTTAGTGACAGGTTGTCTGTTTTAGAGAGGCCACAGCTGCTTCCCAGAATTGTACAGAGATACAGCGTGTGGACAGACACCCAGCGCGCATGTAATGCACCATAGAGCTGTAACTGCAGGACAGTTCCCTTACAGCCTTTGTTTTTGGCTACATAATCACAAACAGGAAGTTGCTTTGGGCCAGTCACACAGAGGTACTTCCCCCTTTTGTTTGTTGGAGGTTGTGTGAAAGTTTGTGGTACAGACCCCATGTCGCCCCATTTCTCTTAATTCTTAATAAACTGTGTGCATCCTTGAGCATTGAAAGACCTAAATGTGAGCTTACCGTACCCCATGTTCTATAGAAATCTTTTCTGATGCTGAGTAAAAATTGGGTCTATCATTAATTCAGAAGACTGGTTTAAATAGTTTCTTGACTGTGAAGCCCATACATGGCTCAGATAAGCAAAGAAAGTTATATAAAGTTTTTTTTTTTTTTTTTATCCGTAAAATTGACAGTAAAAAAACTGGCAGCTGTGGTTGCCGGAATGTGACCGTAAAGAAATACGGCAACAACATTTTAGGTTTTACGGTTTTAAGTAAAATTTCCAGTTAAATACTGTAATTTCATTAACTGATACAACATTAATATACCAAGCTGTTAAACAGTACTGAAAGTAGTGATGTGTAGTTCGCGAAAGAGAGAGAAACATACAGTATATAATAGTACAGTTATGTATGTAGGAGAAATCTTAAACATAGCACAAATTCTAGATTCTGCATTCTTGCATTAAGCAGATTCTTATCTTTAACAAAAAAACAAACAGACAGTATTTATAACATAAAAAAAAAGTTAATAAACATATTCTGGACGATCAATTAGCCTTTTTCCAGAAAGACTGGACATACTGTAAGTACATTCCCACAAGAAATGAGTCACTGATTGACAAATTGACAAAGTGAACAAGATGCATCAATGTCACTCTTGAAATTTAGCAAAACAGGATAAAACCTGTGTAATATTTTATAAGTTATTTCCTTAACTTTATTTGGGCACCAAATTTGAGTGATGATGAGAAAGTCACATGATGAACCAAATCCTATCACAAGCAACTTAAACATATATAGAAGCAACAAAATGAACATATATAGAAAGTGCTCAGAGTCAAACACTAAAACACCATTAAACTGAAATATACAATAAACATTCATTTAACACACAACCCTAATAAATATAACTGATAAGAAAAAACTAAGAAGTTATTTCAAAGAAAAAACATCAAATTCAAACAAAATTTGAAATGCTATGCAGGAAATTCGGGGAATGTCAGTTTACGTTTTTTACCGTTAACCATTTAACAGTTTTTTCCTTAAGCATTTTCACAGTTTCTTACTGTTAAAATCACAGCCTTTTTTATATACATATTCAGAAAATGCAATTTTCGTAAAATGTAAGGTGATTAATATATTTTATTTATTATACAAATATTTTAAATTCTATCTATTTTGTTAGCACATATTGCTATTTTTGTGGTGAACAATTATTCCGTGCAAGTCAGTCCACACAAAAAAATAATTTGCCTTCGTAATCTTTAATCCAAACCCGAAAATGCTCATCCCCTCTGAAATGATGTGCCTTCTCTGATGACATCAGTTTGAAGGCCTGGGCATGAGTGTGACATCCTTAACAACGCCCCTGCAACTGCCAGTTTTCATGTAACAGTGTTCATGTTCAATGAAACACTTACAGTATAGGTTTTGACAGATTTGCTTTTTAATGTTTTTTGCTTTTTAATGATGTATTTGTTTCTTGCAAACAAATATTATTACTTTACAAAACATTAATTGATAAACTGGAGTCCAAAAGCATCAGATGTTTTGACTCTCATTCTAACGGCACCCATTCACTGCACAGGATCCACTAGTGAACAAATGATGTAAAGCTAAACTTCTCCAAATCTGTAAGAAACCAGTGGTAATCTTCTGCCTGTATCAGATGAAACTGCAAAATTATCCAAAACTACTAAAATACTAAAGGATCCAGAACGAAAGCCTGTAGGTAGATCTCCAGAAGCAGCGCAAAAATTATGTGTGAATTGTAACATCACTCTGGATATTATTGTCAACTGAAAACCCAAACACCTGCTTAACTATATATTATAATAGAGAAAGAGGCAGTTGAAAGCAACACATCTCTGTCAACTTATCCCCTGCCAGTCCCGAGAAGACAACATGAAACGTCACACAAAGCTTGTTGTTTCTTAAAACTCAAAACAATAAGGTCACTGGGTTTCTTGTGTAGTTATTGTGTATTGTTGTATTGCTAAAAACCTTTGAGGTGAGATATGGATAAGGTTAAAGCAGGTTTTTTTGTAGGTTTAAGAGTAGATTAGTGTATCACAATAATCCACACATCTATAGCCCATCAGTTAACATCTTCTGAAGTGAAAAACGGTGTGTTTGTAATCCAAACATGGGTTGGTCTGCATTCTAAAATCTTTTATTTGTCACTGTGTCAGTAACTATAGGGCAGATAGCCGAAACGTTTGTCTGCTATCCCCTGCTTAAATTTAAAAATAACATGTGCAGACCAACTTTTGTTATGTTTGAATAAATAGCTTGTTGAACTGTGTTAATAAAGAAATCCATCATTAAGATGTTTTTACCTTCTCGCTAAAATACATGTATAAGTCCTCGAACCATCCAGTACAAGTCTTTTTGTCTGTTATGATAAAGAAACAAACTCACCTACACCTTGCAGTAAAGTGAAGTAATATAGTCAGCAGTCTATATAATTCTAGAAATTAGATATTGTAATTACATGCAGATATTTTTAGCCAAAACTTACACAAAAAAGAATTGTATTTGATTATTTTAAATGTCATAGTCAAGACAGTTTAGATAGTTTAGCCCATTCCTCATTATCTCTTTTAACTATGTTTGTATGTCAGCACTGATCAGAGAAAACCCATTGGCTCCACGCAGTCTGGAACTCTGGGTAAATAACTACAGTTCATTCATGGGAATGAAGCTTAAATCAAGTTCCACCGCTGGGACTGTGACACATGGCCCCGTAACACAGATGACATTCAAATGGCCCTATCTTTAGCTCCTTTTCCCTATTGACTTCAGCTGAGTTTGATTTCACAGTAATTTATGCAGTCTGACTTCTTGCTCTCTTTATAAATAACAATAACAGATGTCAACATTTACAGTTGTCTATAAACTTTGCCAACCCCTGTGTGTTATTATGTAAGATAATGTTGTTGATGCACTTCGCTGTTGACATCGGAGGTCATGGTTCTCAAGAGAGATTTGGGCAGAAATAAGAGATGTTAGTTTAATGAATTGAGCTGCTATTCTAGCCTAGCTAAATGAGATCAATAATACCTGTTTTGTCCAAAACATGTCATTGGTCCATGAGGAATCAATGACACAACATCTGCATCTTTTCTTTCTCTATAGACTGTTATCAGTCACTGTGGCAGGATCAAAGATGCCCGTGTCTCACTAGATAAGACTGATGTCATGGTTAAAAAAAAAGCACAGCATACTTTAACTGTTATTGTTGAATTGTCTTTGAAGTCTTCTCTGTTTACTTAAGTCCCTGTTATCTAATTGGTCTTATCGCACGTGAGCCACCTTTCTCAGATATTCCTATGGAGGTGCGGCAGTTTTCACAGGCTCTTCAAATGTCTGTGAAGACGCTGGACACACAATGTAAGTTTTAGTTTTTGACAACATTCAGGCCTGTTCTTATTCAGCTGGGGAGTGGTGTGAAGTTTTGAGAAGGAAATGTCGTTGAGATGGTAAACAACAAAGAAAATCTTTAATAAAGAAAGTGGGAGGGAGTGCGACTGTGAGAAAGGTGGACGGAGACAAAAGGCTAATTTACATTCACTAATCCTGCGTAATCATTCTGTTTTACAACATCTTCTCATCAGTGTCCATGTAAAGGGCCTCTGTTTGTGATTGTCTACACACAGTCCTTTAGGAAAAATTGTTTATAAGGGTCCTTTACTTAATTCCAAAGAACTCTTTATGCCAAAAAATGTTCTATATAAAAAACAAAAGAAGCTTATCTGCATTAAAGATTTCATAAAATTTTACATTAATTGGTGATATTGATAATGATTATTTAAATCATATATTTCAAACATTATTTCACTGAAATATATATATATATATATATATATATATA
>JAUCNO010000795.1:15297901-15329915 GCA_032353835.1 Enteromius viviparus | reverse complement strand
TCCGGGTACTTCTCGCCTACTGAATTTCGACTGCTACGAATTCGGACATACTACTCGCCTCGCATGCTGTTTTTCGCGTACTATATAGTAGGGTAGTAGGCGATTTCGGACGCAGCATGAGACTCCCTGACACTGACATCATCAAAAATATCTTAATTTGTATTCTGAGCATGAACGGGGATATTATGGGTTTGGAACGACATGAGGGTGAGTAATTAATGACAGAATTTACATTTTTGGGTGAACTAACCATTTAATTCATAAAACTAGTAGATGAAAAATACTTAAATGTCCTACTCCTGCAGAGATTCTGACGTGTGCATCTAATGGACACTTGACTTTCCCATAATGGCCTTTCATAATGTGTTTTTCATGTGCTTTATTATAGGAAACCGTATTCAAAAACTGAAGATTTCTGAAGAATGTTGTGTAATATGTGGAGGAGCAACTTTTTGACAAGAAACTGTCATGTGTAATTAGATGTGACTATCAGCTTGCGATCACTGAGGCACAACTCATCATGAAACCACTGCCATGATGAAACAATGAAGAATTAAGAAGGATTTCAACATCAACAACCTGTCAAATACTTCAGCTAGATAATAATCTTATATGTTTAAAATTGTACTATCACTGTTCAGCCTATCATTTAGATCTGCAGTGGAAAAGATTCAACACTGCTTCGTATATAGAAAAGTAACATAATTTTTGCTTTTCTTCTTTAAAGTGTTGCTATTAAATGTTGTGCTAAAACAGTTTGCCCTATCATATATTTATATGCAGGGATTTGTCACGGTTCATGGGTTCACAATCTCATTCTTGCCTGTTGTGTGTATGAATGGGCAGCGTGTGTGAGTGTGGGTAACGAGCAAATTGGTTACAGCTGGGGCTCGTTACCCTGCTCTACTTATTGTGCACTAACCTGTCCTGTCTTTGTCAGTTCCTCTGCCTTGCTGCGTGGTTGTCGGAGTTCTGCTCCTGTGTTCCCCTGCACTGGACTCCTCTGTGTGCTCTGGTCTACTGGTCCGCTCTCTTCAGTCTAGCCTTCCTGGATTCTCTGACTGCTGTTTGGATTGCCCACTGCAGTTCCTGCGCTACCAGCCTTTACCGCTTCACGCGGGTTTGACTTCACAAAGAACTGAGATATTTGACTGCTGTCAATAAATTGTTAAAACGCGTCTGCAACTGTTTCCTCCTTATTCAGCCGTCACATGATTTATTTGAATTTTAAAATGATAACAAAGAAAAATGAATAATTGAAAAAATCTAAAGCAGCAGAAATACTTTCCAGTAAGAGGCTATTGCATTGTAAAGTTATTTTGTTGAGCAATATGTAGGATATTAATCATCAAGACATGGTGAAAGTAAAACTGTGTTGTTGAACACTAAACACTTGGATGATGCATTACTATTGGATGTTTTGTTTTGGTCTGGCTTGTTTTCAAGTTCTAAACATCTGACCCTATTTCTATTAGATAGGTGCAGAACTGGAACCAAATACCACACATTCATTTAGACATTTACATGGTCTGTACTTGATTTCAGATAAGTACCCTGTAGCTACATATACTCTATAATACTAATGAATTGACATAATTGTATTTTTTACATTGATTGTATCTGTACACACTGCTTCCTTTCTTCCTTCAGAAGACAGAAAATGCAAGGCATTTCTTCACCACGCCTCATTACGAGAGTGATCAGAGCCTCAGGGTGTAACGTGCGCCTGGCGTCTGCTGCCGCCGCTATCATCTATGATTAGCCTACACAGAATTCACTGTCACATGCAGACGGTGATTGCGGTTAACTCTTCACGGTTACACACACAAATAGCCTGAAGGAGCCTGATCTGCACCTGCTCTTCTCTTTACTCAAGGCAAACACTTACAGGAGGACAGGAGGTTGGAGAGTTCAGGAGATACGCATGAATGCAAAGAGTATCAAGGAGAAGGGGTGTTTTTCCCTCCATTCAGTACACCTGGTTAAATACACAATGCAATGAAATGACTGACTGACTAGTGATTGATTTTTAGTCTTTTTTTAGTCTGCAGCAGCTGTGGAATGTGAAAAAGAATAGATGAAAAAGAACAATGAATCGACTTTTAATAGGCTTCATAAAGACCATAAACTATTGTGAATGTCTTTTATTGTATTTTTTATTTGACTTTTATTAGATTGGGTACTTTTTTACAATTATATATGTGTTTAAATTCATGCAAATAATGAAAGATTATAAAAAAAATACAGTGGAAAATATATATAAATTAGGACATATTTTATATATATATATTTTATAAAATTGTAAGTATATTTTAATGCTTGAAACAGCAAAGTTCAATTCTTTCATCAGTTAATGGAGTAATAAGTGGGATTTTTATGTATTAAATTGCTATGTAAATATAAAGTAAAATATTGTAAAGGGGTCACTGAATGCAAAATTTACTTGTACATGGTGTTTGAATTTGTGTGTTGGCATTGTGTGTGCACAACCACCCTACAAGCTTCAATGTCTTGAACTTGACGTGAACTGTAACCGGTCACTAGTGCAGAGAGATAAAGACAGGAGTGACGTGGGCTGTCACACACTTTATAACTAACTTTCTGAGTTCCACTAGCTGTGATTGTTACATAGTTTGCTGTTTAGTTTGCAAATTTATTTTCTAATGGCTGTGTTTGGTGTTATTGGAGAGTCAACGGTGCTTGAACGGATCTCACTCAACAAGACTGTTTTAGACAGTTATAGCCCTCTGTTATCTATAATCAATTCTCTACTTTCTTTTGAAGGCACGGTTACAGTGACTTCAGCATGTCTCAGAGGCAACTGTCACCTTTGCTTTAACTGTTCAGTAAATGTCAAACAACATCTGTCACATCGGTTGTGCTCTAACACACAGGACTGACTTTTTTGACAACATATTCTGACAAGACCAATTGAAGACTATATGGCCAAAAGAATGGAATTTAAGACATAAGGTTAAGGACTAATTGTGACTTAACACTGTTTGGGTGGTTGGGGAGAATTTTTGTTAATATTGGTTCTCAATGTGATGACAATAAATGGGGAATACACTCAGGCATTTCGGAAAAATATCTTATTTTTGAAGAAAATCATGTTTGGGATGACATAAGGGTGAGTAAATGATGACTTTTAAGTCAGTTTGAATTAATAATGTAGTATTTGAGTATTTGAGACAGCATCAGTCCTAAGACTGTTTATGACAAAATGTAATACATAACAAAGTAGTGCTCTGTTCACTCTATCATCTCTAATTTTCCGAATAAAGGCTGTCTGACAAAGGATAACATTAGACACAAAATATTTCTCAATGGATATTCCTGAGGTCTGAATCCACTCAGCTCTTCTTGATATTACACATGAATACACACTCAGAAGGAGTGAGAAAGACAAGAACACAAGATACTTATTGACTAGTCTTAATTAAACGCATGACTATGCATATGCTTGGGTTGGGTGGCTTTCCATTCGACTGGTTACTCCTCCACTGTTTCTTCAAGACGAGAGAACATTTTCCAAACCTTTATTCAGCAGTAATAATTCTGATACTTTTTACCTTGCATTGTATCTGGTGTACATTCATTCATTGTTCGTCATTTCATATTAAATCGAAAACTGTCGTCTGACATTGCTAAAAAAACAACATTATTTTGTGTATTTGGTGTAATGCAATGTGTTTATGCGATTCAAGGTTAAAAAAAAAACATTTCCACATACTATACATTATTGTTTCTCCTCTAAGCCTTGCCTTCAGAAACAGGTCGATTCATAAAATGCTAATCTTTTCAAAAAAGTGAGGTGTGCTCTGATTGGACAGCTATCCAATGTGTTGTGATTGATCGCTGATTGAACATTTCAATCGAAGAATTTATTGCATCCAGTGGAGACATAATTATTCTGACTTAGTACTCTGTTTTTACGTGTCGTGTTGCCTCGCGCCTTGTAAACATAACACCATGTCTACATTTGTGATTGTTACCCTTCACTGCTCAAAACTCTAATTTAAATAGTAAGTAGCTCGTAATCTCGAGTCAGAAGCACCAGACTGTCCTAGCAAAAGTTGGAACTGCCTCACGTTATAGTCTCTGTGCACAGCTAGCATAGGCTCCTCTCCAGGTTCAGTAAACAGTCCTCTGTAAAATATGCTGCACACACTTACATAATTAGATTGAACTGTTCTGGAATAGTGATGTAAATACAACTTAAGCACTGATTTCTAGTTGTGTCCTCTTTGGAAGCACAAACTAAATATTGTTTCTTTTTCACAATGAAACACGGCGTCTCCTGAACATGGCGACAACACTACAGCGAGAATAGTAGCTCCGCTTCTTTCTTTGCATGAACATTTTAGTAGTGTTATGAAAATAAACCCACATCGTGATATAGAGAAATGGGGGCATGTTTAAATGAACCATTTTAGTAGGGGTGCTCGAGTCTTGAAACTTAAGTCTTTGCACCTTTAGTGATCTTTTTTATGCACTAACAGCTTGTGACACCCTAAAGACAAAACTGAACTTAAAATCACATCATATGACCCCTTTAGAACTCTTACCAAATAATAAATCAAATAAATTCTTGTGCATTATGCATCCGAGAGCAATAGCAGTGATTTGACAGCAACTATTCATTATCTGTTTCACTGGGAAATTACAATGACTAACTAGCTAATAGAGCATTTTCTCTCTCAAAAGTAATTTTTGACCCTTTCTTTAAGGGCTTAACCATTCTCACCCTAAACCCAAACTCAATGCACTTGCCATTACAGCCAGACCTTTTAAAAGATCCCTACTGGTGAGCAGTCATTAAACATATGTCTTATGTTTCATTTTAATCATCTTATACCCAATTCAACACAAAAGCTCAATATTTCCCTCTAAAAACATATCTGGTCTCAAATAGCGTTGAGCAGATGAAGTAAAACTGACAGTGAAGAAAGACAAAGAGCTCCGGGGCCATGGAGAGATGAGCTTAGGAATCAGAACAATAGCGAGAGGAGCTGAGAGGAGCTGCTGTCATGATGGAGGCAGGAGTAGTGAATGCTGCTCCTGCTGTAATGAGGAATTAGGGAGGGATTATGATTCTTTATTAAGATATTTCTTATCCTTGTTAGGCCTCTAATGTCAGTGGATCGATTTCCCCTCTTACTCACAGGCAGAGAAGAGACAGAGAGAGAGAGGAAACATTTGGGTAACTGTACAAAGAAGAAGTTTCATAACATGGTTCTTTTCTGACAGTCTGTTTGGGATTTGCTAAACACAGTCATTAGTAAATGAACTTAATATGATAAAAAATACTATTTGAAAAACACATAGTTAATTCACACTCTTAGAAAAAAAGACCTGCTACTGTCCATATAAAGATGTTCTGTACTAGTGGTGGGGGAATCTATGTCTCGTTCCAAGGTTATTATTTACAGTAACAGGGACATCCTGTATATCAATGTTAGTTTTTGAGCGAATAAACAATCCAATTTAGGATGGCAACATTAAACTTAAAATTAAACATTTAAACTAAAAACTAATAAATACATAATACAACAGAGTCAAATACTGATTGTGTAAAAACACCAAAAGCCAAGTAAAGACTCAAAACACTAGCTCTTTTTGCAAATTGTTTACTTACAAGAAAGGTCCCAAAGAATCAGTCTGTTTGTATAAATCAGATTACCAAGTTGGACCATGCGAGTGTCCAGTTTAATTATTACTGTACAAAATCCTTCACCCTACTTTATATACTGAAAAAAAACCTAATATGCAGTAGCCATTATATACTGTATGTGATAACGTGGTTCAGGCTGCACATTTATTGTTTGGAGATTCAACTACTACTTTTAGATCAAAAATGTAAAAAAATATACATATTTTAAGAAAAAAAATATATATATACACTTTATTTAATTGGATTTTGGTAACCCTTTAGTATAGGGACCAATTATCACTTATTAGCATCCCTATTAATAACATATTGGCTGTTTATTAGTACTTTATAACCCATTTATTTTGCATGACCATATTATACATCCCTACTCCTTCACAATACCTAAACTTCATTACAAACTAATAAGTAGACATGTATGAGTTATGAGTAAATCAAATGCTAATAGCAAGAACTGGTGTGACCCAGATTTTTGGTACCTAATTTTAGGAAAGCAGTTTGTGCAGTTACTGTACTGGCCTTACTGCTTGAAGGTTTTACATATCTTTTTAAAAAGATAAAAATACTTAATGAGAAGGGTTTTCAGACATATCAATCAGACCAAATGGTCTGCTGGTATATATTTACTGATCTGTTGACTTTTATCTCGGCCAAAATGAAACAAGCACACAGAGGAAGAGTGGTGCCCAGGAGCAGGACAAGCCATTCAGTCCCTTAAGTCAATATTTACCTCACACCACAAGAAAATCCTAGGTGGTAACTTCTCATCTAAGTGATTATCACTTATACTTTTGTTTACATGTCCTTACTAACAATATTTGGGTTGATTTTTGCAGTCAAAACTCTAAATTCTAAACAATCGCGAAATGTCTGAATCTGGCCTAAATCACTGAGGAACTAGATTTAGCCTTCAGGAACAGTTATGATTCACTGCAGATGGAGTCTGCTGGTAGTTTGCATGTGTTTGCATAAGGAGACGGGTGGACAGTGTGGTGCGAATGATTAACTGTTGAGATAGTGTGAGCTGCCTGCCAGAACCCATAGTAATAACAGATACGCCGTATGGCAAGAGATGAGGGAGGAGTCCCATGTGCACTCACTACTTCTCACCTCAGGCAGGCCCTGAGACCTGTTCTTACATGCTAGCAGTTTTAAGGCTGCAGGGGGCTTAGGGCAGGTTGGGACAGGCCTTCTTCGCTTGTACTCTATATTCCTCTTAATGTTAAAGCATGTTTCTCTGTTTCATAGAGTTTGCATCTTCTCTGAGTTATCGAGTGGGGAGTTAATGATTGAGGGACATAAATATTATTCTGAACCTATATTTAGGGGACTCTGTTGGCAGTATATGTTTTTATTAAGCTATTTAAAGAAAGGTAATGTTATTGCATCTGACTTTTGATAATTACACTACACTCACAAAATAATGGGGTCAGGAACATATATTATTCAGCAGTGATGCATCAAATCATCTAATGTATTAAAAGTGACAGTATACTAACTTTTAAAATTGTAATATTTCAAATAAACACTGCTTTTATGAACTTTTTCTGGAATAAAGGAGGAGGGGTGTTAAACATGTTAACATGAATAATAAGAAGTGTTTCTTGAGCAACAAATCAGTATATGAAAGATTTCTGAAGGATTATGTGACACTGAGGACCGGGAAAATCATCTTCTTTGTCATCACAGCAATTTAAACTTAAAAAAAAACACAAAATTGTCCTTTTATCTTGTTATAATACGTCACAATATTAGACTGTATTTTATCTCAAATAAATGCAGCCTTTATGAAAATTAGAGACTTCTTTTAAATACATCACAGACCATTAAAGGCCATACTTATTGTTACCCTATAAAATATATATGATTGTCATATATGCAGCTAAGATCTCATTTCAATTGTTAACACAAAAATAAAGCATACAGTTTGAATATAGTTGAATTTGCAGTGAACATCAGGCTGGTGCGAGGAAATACAGATTTATGGAGGATGGCGCCATCGTCTGGAGGGAAGTCACATGACATGCCGGTGACCAAAGAATAGCCACTGACCTAAATTAGCAAGTGAAGGCAGTCATAATAAATGGATTGTGTATGCACACTGTTGTCACATAGCAATGCGTATTGCAAATCAAAAAATAAGTTTTGTTGCATTTATGGTAGGAAATCCACAAAATATCTTTACTCTATATCCTAATACTTTTTGGCATAAAAGAAAAAACTTGACTTGATGTTCGGCATTTCACATAGGTCTTATGTTATGTCTGCTTTAAGCTATAGTTTAAAGTTTTTCACTAATGTCTTTCACTAATGGTCACTGTTTCCGTGTATTTACAGTGAATCAGACCAACAGATTTTTTGAAAGACCTTATTTAAAGTAATGTTTTGTTTATGTATCAGACATCTGCTCCTCTTTTGAGTTGAAACTGTACTATTAAAAGCTCGAGTGGAAGGTTTTAGTGAGTAAAGATTTTAAATTGTGGCTCCTTACACAAAACTATCACATGGCAGAGGAGGGCCAGGGTTCATACAGACTATTTTTATGACACATTTATAGTTTGTATCCTTTTGGAAGCTTGAAAGCCTCATAAAAGCCACTGGGAATAAAGAACCCATGAATCAAAGGAGAAGAGCAGGTAACCCAGTTTCCCAAGAAGACGAAGCTCAGAATTTATATGACAGAGTCTAAAAATGTTTAGTATTAATACTAAATAAATTAAAAAAAAAAAAAAAAAAATATATATATATATATATATATATATACACATATATATTTACATATATATATATATATATTTAACATCCAAAACATCAACAATAATTTGTTTCCCTGATATAAAATGCTCTTTTTACGATAATACAAAGCATGCGCCTGTCTAGGACTACAAAATCATTATAAATACAATATATACCCTACATATAATTAACATGCTCACAGATGTATTGTTGTTTGTTTTTTTGTGATAAGACATGTTCACCACAGATGAATCCTGATGACTTTCCAACCGTCTCCTTAAACTGAGCCTCTTACCTCTAGGAGCGCTGTACCAACATCAGATGTTTAAAGTGCCCCTATTATGCCTTTTCAAATATGATCTTTCATGCAGTGTGTCATGTAGCTGTATGTGAAAATAAACTATCTGCAAAGTTGTGACGCCGACAGTGCACAATAAATAAAGTTTAGTCTATCAAAAAAAACTCACATTCACCTTCTCGCCAATTGAATTTCACATACTATGAATTTAGACATACTACTAGCCTAGCATACTGTTTTTCGAGTACTATATAGTAGGGAAGTAAGTAAGAGACTCATAAAGCAACATAAAATGACATAATAGGGACGCTTTAACTACACTGATATTCTATGGTAAAACAAGCTTACTTTTTTTTAAACGAAGCAGCAAACACTTAAATATCAGGTATTATATACAGGTTTCACTTGTTGAACAGAATCTGTTTTCAGGATTGGCTCAGTCTGCTCATATCACTGTAGTTAGATCAGTGTGCTTAATAATGTGTCTTTGCCCTTAATTATGTATGTTTAAATTATACTGTGTTGTAAATAAAAACAAATATTTTTATAACATTCTTTCTTACCTGCATCAGTCACTGCCATAAATGGACCATTAGGGGAGAGGACTTTGTCTCTTCAGGCGAGAATCACTAATCACAGGGAATCATTAATGGCCATTCTCACTCCCTCACATACAAGCTTTCGGTCCCAAAGCATGTCTTTTAAAATGTAACACTATATTGTTTTTTGTGAATAAGTAAGTGGAATGATTTTCACATAATTCTGAAGTAAATATTCTACCCTAAAAAACTAGTTACTCAAAAGTCTTGTGCAGGACTATTCAGTATGAGTTTTATGGCCTTATTTTTAGCTAGTTTTATTTTCCCAGTGGCATAACAAAGTCAGCCTCAGGGCCATAAGCAAAAATCATATTCAGTGAAATGCAATAAACTGAAAAAAAAACATGAATGTGAAACTGAATGATTGTTGTGTTGATTTAAACACTTCAAACTCATAATTCAAATCCAGCACGATAATGCAGCATCCAATCAATTTTCTCACAAAATTCAGACAAGTTTAATTTAAATCTTCACAACTTGGGTCTGGCCTGGCCCACATTCACATGCATACCCAGATACTACGCCCTGTATCATTTTTGAATGTCATTTATAGAAACTCACCCTAAAAACTGCTGAGTATCAACAGATCTTTTAAGTACTACTGTATGGTTGATGGATGATCTAGACTCTGAGATGAGATGGAAAGCCATGAGTGCTTTTTCAGCAAACGATTCTATACCTGTAGTGTTTCTTATGCAATAAATAAAAGATGGCTCTTATGCTTCTTACACATTTAAAATTGTCCCTCATGTGGAATAATGGTAAAGGTGTGCTCAGTATCACTCTTCTCCTCTTTTCTCCTTTCCGAACAACTCGGTATCAGAGCTATAGGTACTATGGGCTAATGTTTAGGATAAGTCATATTGATAGGCTGATTTAACAATGAAACATTATAAGTATGCCTGTGAAGCATGGAGCATTCACTAAAAATTCCTCATATATTATCACCAGATTATCAGGTTTTGTTCTTCTTTTTGGAACTGACCAATTGTAGCCTTCAATGATCTTATGCACATCAGTTTTCAAACAGAAATGGCGCTTTTCCACTGCATAGTACGGAACGGCACGGTTCACTACAACTCACTTTTGGGGGGTTTCGTCATTACTGTATCACTGAACTTGCGACACAAGACACAACAGACCCGCTAGATTTAAATCAGCACAGCCAGCGAAGGATTAGACGCAACTTTTTTGTTTGAATAAATGCACCTTTTTGTATTAACCAAAAATGTCTGTTTCGTGGTCTATTGAGGAAGTACAGACGTCTTGTTGTTAAAAACACCCACATGCCGAGAATGAAGAACACATTTCGTCGATATGCTCCATTGTTGTCTGTTTGTTTGTGGCGCGTTTAGGGTGATGTCATGGCAGTAGAGGCGGCGCAACTATAACGAAATGTGAATAATCCCGCCCGTTCTAAAGAGGTACTAAACTGCAGTGGAAGCGCAAACCGAGCCAAACTGCCGTGCCGAGCCGAGTCGTACCACGCAGTGGAAAAGCACCAAAAGAAAGCATTTCTGGATAGTTTTGGCAGTATTAATCAGTAATAAATTATGGTTACCAATACTGAAGGTCACAACTTTGAAAAGGGGTACTATGTAGGTACTAAATGTACCTACATAAGCATATTAATTCTCTGTATTTTTATATTTTATTATGTAGGCTGGTCATTTTTCCACAAATCCACAAGTGTTATGAGGGAAGTGGGATGGGTTGTAATACCCTGCGTGAAATAACCACAGTTTTCAGTGTGATGTGGATGAAAAAGGAAAAATGCTACAGTAAAGTCATATATATTAGTTAACTGTACTTTACCATATGGTACATGTAAACTATTTAATCAATGTCTTCAGGGTTACAGCCAAGCGTGTGTTTTGGGATGATTCATGATGGAAGTAAATTTTGTGGCCATTCAGGAGGGCCTTATACAGTATGATTGAACACCTTTAAATTCATTATTCAGTATTAAGTTAAAGAATTGGGTTGCCCTAAGATTATGATTAGGCCTAGTCTTTAAATCATAATTTTGTAATTTGGAATTGCAGGATTGGGTCAAGATTTGATCTCAACTCCAAAAATTCTGTCTGCAGACATGCCGTATTACTTTCAGTGTGACTGGAGGTCGGTTCTTCTTCTTCAGTGCACTCCAAGCTCTGTCTCTCACACCGAAATGTGACAAGGCTGCCTTGTTCCTCATCAAATATACATGCACTTTGTCTTCTAACACATTTGCATAGTGAAGCCGCAAAAATACCTTTCTCTGTCCATTTGTGTTCTTGTAGGGCAGTCAAAATGAGCGGACCGCATAATCCCTGTCCCACAGAATTTGCTCAGCTGCCAGAGCAAATGACATCACTCAGTTTTACCAAGAAAGCACATCACGGTTTCTTTTTAAATTCTCTCGCCGTCTTTCTCCCTGCAGGATGTTCTGAAGCTCAGTAGGCATAAAATAATTTAATGAAATGCTTCAGTCATCAAGCACAGATCCTTACAACGGTTTTTCTCTCTTTTCCATCTATACGATGATGTCAGCATTTCATTAATGACATTGCGTGAAACATTTTTCATACAATCACAACAGACATTGTGCACACGACAAGATCTATTATATATAAATATATTTAAATACAGAGTAATGAAATGCTATACTCAGTATATGGAGCCCTACATAGAGAAATTTTATTTTTCAGCAGCACCATTATTATTATTATTATTATTCATTATCTCAACTGCTTTTCTCTACTTTTTATGTGACTTGAGTCAGATTCTGACTGTTTCACTGAGCAGTTGGGCCCTGGGCGTACCTCTGGCTCATATAGTTAATTCAATCAGCTTGACATGTACTGAAGAACAAGCTTTAGTTTCGACTACACTGCGACTGAGACACTGACATTCTAACATCTGTTACGATGTCTGATCAATCTGGCAGTGATAGATGTCCCTTTTGGATTATCAACTAATTTTGTCTTCCATACACTGCTATTTGTTATACAACAAACAAATTGAAATAATAATTGATGTCTTTTGCATACATGTGTCAATGTAAACTTACACTCTCCGTCTAACCTGTATTAACGCAGTAAGTGGTGACAACCTTTCACCCCAAATATTCCAGTGGATAGAAAGGCATGGATGCTCCGATGGGAATTCTGAGAGCAGCTTTTGACAGAGGAAAAAGAAGAGAGGGTAAAAGAGAAAAATAACCTTTCCTTACACTGCATCGTACTTATAAATAATTCTGTACAATACACTGGAATCTCAGCCTCCTTTAATATTTGAAGGTTTAATAATTCATATACTAAAATATGGTTTTCTCCACTTTTCCAACTATCTCCTCTTAGCAGCACTCAAAGTGGTCCAACAGGAGGAACGGGAAGAAAGAGGGACTAAAAGTATGAGTAAATGTTTGTGAGTGTGCGTGTGTGTGTGTGTGTGTTTGACAGAGGAAGTAGCAGCACATCTTGCAGAAATAATCTTCTTTTTAGGTCACTTGCAACTTACTTATAAAAATTGACTAGATTTTTCACACTGAGCTTCTGAAAGACATGTCTTGAATCATGCTGGAATCAAAGTAATAGCTTTTGATGTCATCGTTTACAGTGAAGCTGTATTTTAATAGGGTGCCTGAATAAAATTATATAGCAAAAATGTTTTAAAAGTAGTACAGATCTTAAAGATATTTTGTCCACTTATACAATACTAATCTCAAACATTCAAATTATACTTACATAATCAAGCGCAGATTTAAATTCATATTTGCCATCTTTAAATTTGTTATTTAGCCCACCGTATAAAATACACATTTAAAAAAATGATTTAATCGAAATGTCAGTAGAATCGAGGACTTGGCTTGCAGTATTATGACTGGATGAATGTGTGATCAGTGGGGAGAGGCTGATAGATGTGGGACGTACAGTACGTGACTCCAGCGGACGCTCTTCTACTCACCGCTCTCTCTCAGTGCTCGTGAAGTTCAGCTCTTATCGTCGCCTGTCTGTTCAGTGATCTTTTTGACTGTTCTAATTATTATAGGAATTTATTTCCGTCTGGAGATGTGACTTCGTGAAGTGAATTGGTGGGAAGTTTGTGGTTACGTTCGCCGGATGCGTTGGACACGTGCCCTATGTTCTGTAGATACCATAATGTGAGTATACAAAACTCCATCTGAGGTAATGCAATTTATGCTGTATTTAGATCATTACACAAATGCATTTAACATGAACTTATATTGATTATTTTGTTAACGTGGGTCGCTTGAACAGAAAACTGTAGCCTATTAATAAAAAAAAATCTTTATAAGGTGATATTTAAAATGATAATTAAATTTAATTAATCCAATTAGAAGACTAAAAGGTTTTCAATAATTGATAATAGACCGGATTTAATCTGTTAAATCTCAGTATTGACTGATTGACTATTGATTGAGTTAAATTATTTTTAAAGTACATCATAGCCTACATTTTGTGTTGTTGGTAACATTAGGCCTATTAACTGATTATGACCCTTATTTGATTAAATAAAGCTTTACCAGTGATTTGTGCAAATAGGTGACGTATGTGGGCTTGAGTGAGTCTCTGGCCTGAGGTAAGACCAAATACTGTCATCACAAAATCTAAAAGTCTTATCCGGGGCCCTTTCTGATTCACTTGTGTCTACTTGCATCTTCATTAGCATTCCACACAGACAGAGACAGAGACAGGACTGTTTGTAACAGTAAATAACACTGACTACTGAGACTAATTTGTGATTTATTATGAGAGAATAACCTTAGCTTTATGGACAGTTACACACCATCTTCCCTTAGACATCCTGTTAAAATGTAATGTAAAATGCAAATGTGCTATTTTTGGAAAATCATTTAATGCATCATTGATCAGTTAATTATTTCACTCTTCTGCCATATGCTTGAATACGGTTCCATAATTACTGATTTCATGATCAAAGAGCATGAAATAGGCATCAGATGTACATATAATTTGAACAATAGCAGTTATTTAATAGATAAAGAGTGGTAGTGATTTAGCACCACTGGTGATACCAGACCAATAAACTGATGATATTTCACCAGAGATTTTAAATAATGGCTTTCTGTTTGAATATATTTTCAAATGTATTTTTTTTATTCTTGTGATTGTAAAGCTGTTGATTTAGAATATGTTGAAAAACGTTAATTAGGTGTGTGGGGGGGGTGTGTGTCAATCAATGTTGGAGACAGGTTTAATAGAAACAATTCATTTCGTAACAATATAAATGTCTTCACTGTCACCTAAATAAAAGTAGCTATTAATTTCTTAAAATAAACTCTTACTTGAGAACAAATCATAATGTTTAAGCATATAGTGATATTGTAGGAAACTGTGTGCAATTGGACTATTCTCACTTGACAATGCCTTCCTTTTGTCTTAATGGCTTGCTTAGTTTGTTGATGGAGAGCATTTCGAATGACAGCCGGCACAGTGGTCATCACAGGTGGAATTCTGGCTGCGGTCATCTTGCTAACTATTGTCACAGTTCTGTGTTACTGTAGGCTGCAGGTAAATCTGCTCTACTGCTATACGGTCTCATAAATAACTCCCTCTACTTACTTACATACTGAGTGCGACGTCTCACTTTGCTCATTAGTATTACTGCTGTAGAAGAGACGAGTCGGAGGAGGGGGAGGAGGAGGCTGACGTTGCCAAGGCATCGCCAAATCCCCTGCGCCAACCGAGTCCACCTGAGAGTCCGCTGAGTCTCCAACATTTCCCTGAATACGCGTCCTCCAATCAGCTGCTAATGACTGCGGAGCCTTTTGAGGCCAATGGACCGGTCTCTTATCCTCAATACACCCCGCGGGCGCCCTACAGGCCGCCCCGCTCGTACACTTTCTGCCCGTCCTGCTCGGGGTATCTCCCGCTCTACATGAGCCCACAGGAGGGGCTGCGTAACGGAGGTGGCAGGATCAGCTACAGGACACTGCAGCAGGAGGAGTTAGACCTGCCAATGGAGACGCCCAGCTTCCAAAAACTCAACCTCATCCGCTCGGTCACCATGCAGGAAGTGCTGACGCATCACAGCATCAGCACCGATGTGTAGCGCCTTGTACTCACCTGAAGTATTCTGTCATTCACTTTCATTATGCTCATGCACCAGTGTGATTTTAGTATTAATATATAATTTTTCATTTTAATTTTCAAGTTTTTGTAATATGTTATTCTTAGTTTTGTTATGTCTAATTTTTTATTAAGAGAATTTTAATAAAAGGGAACTCTTTCTGTTCTCTTACTATTCTTGTCCTACAGCTTTTACTGCTTTGATTAATGACTGAAAGCATTTCTCCTGTTTATTTCCATCTTACGAGAAAATCGCTTATATTCCTCAATTGTAAGTCGGTTTGGATGTGTCAAATTGTTAAATGTAAATGTTTTATTTTTATTTTACTTTAAGTTAAGTACATAAAGTCAAACTAAATATAAATGAGAATTGTTGTCTTGGCAGCAAATTTAGTTATAATAATGTTTTGGTTTCAGTTTATAGTTTTCGTTAACTACCCTACCATGCACTGTATCTTGTAACCCAAAAAAATGCAATACATAATTTAAAATACAAATGAAACACCGGTCAAAACTCGATAAATATTTTATTTATACAGACTATTCCGACAGTGTGTAATAAAAAATATTTGGTTTATTATTTATATATGTTATTATTACATATATATGCAACTAACAGGGCTTTTTAAGGTCATGAGAACTGGAGAGTAACTTTTTGATATTTCACAGTGTTTTTGTCGTTCACAGATATTTACTGCTGTAGTGTAATAGATGATGAAAAGATATATTTGGTATGATGAAATGTAGTGTGGATGTATGGTATATTTTGTTTGTGGAATGATAATGCCACCTGCAGTCATAGTTGTACTGTGTAGGATTGTGAAGTTGTGTGTAATCTATTTAACTAACAGATTTTATAATTGCATTCTCATTTTTTGGTGTATAGTGTCACTCAGTTTTAACTCAAGTCACCAGAATAATGATCTGTTATTGTCTTTTCTCTTTTTTATTTGTTAATATTGACATTCGCTGTGTGAGGATTCATGATTGACTTTTAAGCTCTTATGGTGTGATAAATGAACATATTTAATGGTACATGCTGTTTGCTGGTGGTTCTTGTGCAGAAAAAAAGGATAATTGGTCAATTAAAAACATCAAACAAGAGAAAACTGTGTCTGTGTGTTATGATGCCAAATATGCATATGAATCTTACTGAACGTAGCAACATTTCTGACTCCCTAAAAATCAGTAAACTTTACTTAAAAGTCTTATTATAATATGTATAATGCATAATAAATGTATTCATTATATACACTGTATACCAAAATTCATAATATCTAAACATTTTAATGTCAACATGTAAAAATAAAATAACTGAAATAACTGACTTACACCTCATTCATGTAAATTATTACAATAAAACTTGTGCTAGAAATACAGTATCCAACCAAACAACACAAACCACGGCATTTCTTTGGAGTATAATATTTATTTTTCATAATATTTTGAGAGGTACACAAAAGTTTTTCTACAAGAAAATCAAATGGCTTACATTTGATTGCCTTTTGTACTTGAGGTAAGGTAGTACATTACATTAGGTTAAGTGTGTCTTAGTGAAACTATACATGAATCAGATACATTTTCAACTATAGCAAGTTCAAGTGTCAGGACTCACTCAGTGACAAGGATAAAATGACTTGGGTACGCCAAGATCTGCTAAATCCACTGTCAATCAAAAATCAAATGAAACAAAAATGAATGAATCGGATACATACAGAATGAGAGAACCCGATAAAACTACTGCTGTGACCAATAAATTAACATAAGCCTAGGTCTAGCAATAGTTAAACCGGACAAAGTAAACAGTAGAGCATAAGAGCCAGCAGTGGCTTGAGGATCAGCCTGTGTTTGGATGTACAGTACTAAATCAGCCATCTTCAGCCAGAGGTAACATTCAGTGTCCACCTCTGCCACTGCCAGATAATAAATGTCCAATAAAACCTGACGAATAATAAATACTTTTAAGACATGCAATATAATCCTCTGAGAAATAATCAAATAATTTAATATTTCCTTATTGTATCCCAAAATCACAGGACATTGTCAATAAAGTAGGTATATTTTTTTTGTAATGCTGACAATAATGCAGTTTTATGGAGCTAGCTTAAGATATAAACAAATACTAATTTAAACTTCCCTTGCTGCAATCCTCGAACAAGCGCATTGCAGAAGACATGAACAGATGAAAACTTGAGCGGTGGAGATTAGCTAGGAAGCTCGAAGATTACGGCAAGAATGACAACAGGCCTTGCTGTAATACCAGTGACTGCACAGATTGACCTTCAGAGCCAGAGAGCAGTTGGTGGTGGGACGATCCTGACAGTTTTCATCTGCAGAAGCATCAAAGGAGTTGAAATTCATGTTATTTATTATTTTCATACATGTTTGGCTACTTTGATATGTAACATGACTGTCAGAAGGCAATAATTCAAAGTGCATATTTCATATGGAGAGTCAACCCCAAAACTTTAATTCTGCCGTCATTTATGACCTTTATGTTGCTCCAAACATGTATAAAATCATAAATATAATGAATGCAATAACAAGGACTAAAAATGCTCATGGCTGACATGAAAACAACTGCCACAAAAAATGTAAAAGAAGTAAAGCTATAAAACACCCAAACCCTTCAAAAGTTTGGGATAAAAAAAAATCTTGTAATCTCTAAAGGCTGTATTTATTTTGTATTATTATTAAATATACAGTAAAAACTGTAATGTTATAAAATATTATTCAAATTAAAAAATTCAATTATTCCTTTGATGGAAAATCACATGTTTTTCCAAAAAATTTCTATTTTGAATAAATTATATTCTTTTATACTTTCTATTATAAGGTTATACACACACACACACACACACACACACACACACATATATATTGTGTGTGTGTGAGAAAATAATGACAGAATTGTATTGTATTGTATTTTTCAACTGTTTAAGGCACACCTGGAGGTTCAGTGGGACAGGGCTGGAGTGCACAGGTCTGCTTGTTAACAGGTTTGGTCAAAGGGTCACATCCACGAACAAGCTCTCTTCCCTGATAACACTTCACATCTCTCATTCGCACACCGACACCACAGGTCTTGGTGCACTAAGAAACAGTTTAGTACAATTAAAGGAGAAAGAACAGTCTTTTACACTTCGAAAGCTTTACTGGACACAGTCGGAGAGGCTCAAGAAGAAAATGTGTTGTATCTTCAAACTTAGGAAACTCAATTAGCCTACCGTAATTGTCTACAGTACATGGGCAGCTGTCTGAAAGATATAAATACTGGCTGTTTGTGGCATCACTAAGTAAATATATGTTCAAATGTTTCACCTCAGACCATGGCGTTGTGTACCACTTGAAGCAAGGCCTCTCAAAGCAGGTGTCCTCATCGACTGGGCGCTTGCTGCTGTCACATTCCTCATCCTCGTTGATCTGGACCTTCCCACCCGTGATGCTGACACACTGCACGGTCCTTCTCTTCACACCACGTCCACATGTTGTGTTGCACTGGAAAGCAGAAAACAATGATGACTGGAGAAAAATTGACAGCTGATTCCTTTTTTCAAACATATAAGTGTCATCTTCACCCTCTCCCAGTCTTGAGCCAGCCAGTGTGGAGGGCATTCGTTGTCTCCGCAGGGATGAATGGCCAGAGGTTTGTTCTCAGGTGAGCACTGAGACTCAGGTACCACTCGGCCCTCTGGTGTTTTGCAGTACACGTGCCGCACTGTTTTTCCATGCCCACAGATGCCTGAACACTGAGTACAAACAGAAGAACATTTGAAACATTATCTCTGATTTAACTATGAAAGTCACTGTACAATGAAAGTTTGCTTTCAATATTTGCATAAAACACTTGCATATACATACAAATTACTTACATATACATGTACATGTACATGGATGTTCGATATATATATATATATATATATATATATATGAAATACACATGCACACTAATATAAAATCCATTTTAATGCATCTTATGTTAGTTAGAATATGTGATGAATATACATATTAATATGGATATGCATATGCATTAGTGCATAATTTGCATAAAATGCGCGCATACTCACCCATATAACTCTCTCGCAACCATACAAAATAAACATCAAAACGTATAGATTTGATGAGAAAGATGCTTGCTTTAGCTGTGTATATATATATATACGCAAGTAATTTCATATGTGGATGTGCATAAACTTTTCTTCTTCTTCTTAGTTTTATGGCGGTTTGCAACCATGGCTTACAAGGTGAAAAAAATCTATATCTTCAGATATTTCACATAAGCATTGTGTGCATTTTTTTACCTCTTCTCCTGTTGTTCCCAAAACACCCTAAAAATAATTTTTTTTTGCCTCTCTGGCTTATTATTTCCTTTAATCAAATCCTCTCTTCCCTGCACAATACAACAGTATATGTTCTGCGTTTTCTGTGATTTTACATTTACTTTTACCTAACAAAAACAGTGTTTTATTTAATCCTGTGTGGTCAAACCTCAGCCTGGTTAAAACTGACTCTTCCTTTCTATTCCATCCATTCACACCCTGTGCGTTGATACATTTCTGTATACTATACTATTTCCTTCCACTATTATTCATGTCCTATCTGTCCTGCCTTAGGGATCAGAGCGATCTGGGGAAAGCTTAAAGAAGGATGTTGGACGCATCCATTTCCTTTGAGAAAAAGGCTGGGCAGCAAGTATTGTCTTCGGAAGCGAAAAGAGCTATCTCTTCCTCGCTGAAGACTCTCCAAATCATTTGAACCATCCACTCGTCTGAAGGAATTCTGCCCCTCGACAACAAGTGCTCTTATTGAGTGCAGATTAAACTGGGCCTTTTCCAACAGACGCGTCACTAGCCTGAAGAGGCGTCATGAAGATATAAACCTGATGGTTTATGTATGACATCACCGTCATGCTGTCTGTCTAGGATGTGGTATCTCTTACTGTAGGACTATCAGTAAAGTTTGGCAGACCCAATACTCGTGCCTTCAACCAATACTGCAGTGGGCGCATGCAAAGCATGCCCAGCTGAAGTATCGTGGAGGCTGTGGCCACAAGGCCCAGTAGCCTCTGAAAGCTTTGAGAGGGCACAAGAAACCAACCCTGAACTGTGTGAGGGTCACTGTGTGCTCCGTCGAGATCCAGACTCAGAGAGTATTACTGTTACTGTACCCAGGAACGTTATTCACTGGCTGGGAGACAGCATGCTCTTGGCTCTAAGTCCCAAGCTTTCTTGGTGCCTAAGGAGCAAGCCTTTGTGCAATCATGACTCCTCCTCCGACCTGGCCAGGACAAGCCAGTTGGCGAGGTAGAGCAAATTCCCATTTATCTCAGACGGGAAAGAGTCACATCTATGCATTTCGTAAAAAGTGTGTGGAGCCAGGGAAAGCTTGAAGGGCAGGACCGTGTATTGATAAGCCATCCCTTGGAGGGCTGGACATACGAAACATGGACATGGAAATACATGGCTTTTAGGTCCAGCTTTTACTGTGCTTTATTATTCCCAAAACCCACTCTGGTGGGCTTAGACAGACCTCGCAGCTATAGGTTCATGCAGCTCTGCTGCCGAGCCATTGGTTGGTCTTATTCCCTGCACAAACTGATAGCCGTGCATTTTCACTGTGTGATAAAAAAAAAGTAGGTTTCAGTTAGGAGGGAAAAAAAAGTTTGAAAGGAATGTCCCGGCATCTGCCGCCATAAGTACTGCTGCTTCCTTATACTGAAATCTCTTCCGTTTGCACTGAGAAGTTTACGCACATCCACATATAAAATGACTTGCATGTGTGCAGTAGGTTAGGTTGTTTTAAGGTTAGGGTTAGCATGGATCGAGTTTATATGTATAGGCAAATTATTCACAGTTGTATAAGCATTCATAACTAACATATTAATATAGATTTCCTATTAGTTTGCATGTGTATTTTATATATATATATATATTGAACATCCAATAGTATACGTGTATATGTGAGTAATCTGTATATCCATGATATTGATAAGCGAAGTTAGCGATAGTCTACACTGAAATTTCTAGCACAATGTTATGCAATTATTCCTATTCAGAATCCTATTTGACCCCTGGAAAGGGTTAATTTACCCAGAATTTACAATTCTGTCATATTAATTTAGTTACAAACATATAACTTTCTTTCTTCTGTGAAATACACACAAAAGCATATTTTATGAAATTCCCATACAGTAAAATGGAAGTCAAAAGTCAATGTTGTTTACTTCATTCAAAATATTAATTTTAGGTGAAATAAAATATTCATTTATCCCTTTAAGTTATGTGGAGCATGATGAGATCCCACTGTGCTTTGTTGACTTGAAATAAAATAAACATTAACTAAAATAATACATATTAAAAACTGAGCAAACTTGTATTGTGCTTGATCAGAACATTATGTTCAAGATATTGAAACGGTCAGACATAATGTGTGCATATCAATTCTTGACAGTGCTCTCTTCTCACCGGTCCCCACTCAGACGTTGTCCATTGACGCTCACATGGAGGCCCTGTGCAGTTTTTGGTAGAGGCTGGGCGAGTTGCCTCATCACACGCATGGGTTTCATCTGAACATCTGACCTCTCGCATAACCAGACTCCTGCGACCACATTTAGCAGGACACTGGGCAACAAACAAAACAAGATTCTCCTCTGTATGTTAGTTTGTTAACATAGACAAGTTTTCAAATTAACAACTGCACAAGAAACAATTAATTAAATAAATTTTAATAAAAAAAATTTTTTTTTTTCAGGTATAAAACAAAGCAAAATTGTGCAAGATAAGACTTGTTTGTTTGTAATATCTTTTATATAAAATGTACCTTTGTTACTCTATTGTTTTTAAAAATAAATGTAAAAAAAAGCATTGTTTATACTTCAAATAAGACCCAAAAATGCGGTAAGGACCAAATTCAACAAATATGTTTAAAAACAATTCTTATATCACACTTTTGCTATTCATATAAATTTGAAATTGATGTTTGAAAGTTTTCACTGGACAAGACAAAAACACTGACTAAAACTATTTATTTATTTGTAGCGTATGAAGGTTATAATAAAATATTACATCCCTGGATGTAAGTGTTTTGTATTTATTTTGTATTGTATTGTACTAGTTGTATTGCAGTCTTAGCTGTGGAAAACTTAAACCAGTCTTCAGTAATCTGGAATTTAAGGTTGTGTTTGTAAATAATATTTATTATCTGTATCGTTTATTCATTACTTATTTATTCATTTTTTTGTTAACAATTATTCATTATTTTTGAAGCATTCAGTTTTGCCTTTTACTTTGTGAATTCCATTTCTGGCCAGCAGAGAATAGGGAAGATTCTATTTCTTTTGGGAATTGTATTTGTTAGCGAAGTTAGTTTTTAATTCGGTGTGTTATTTTGGCCTGCGTCACCTTCCGAAGAGATGCTTCCAATGAATGATTTAAAATCGAAATAATGGATTTGTCAGCTTGTAATAATCTCTGTTGGGGTCATTGTAAGCTGCGACAGGAGCTACATTTTTCTTTAAGTTTATGTTTATTGTCATCAGGCTTATCAACCCTAGACTGGTCAGGTCGTGACAGGTCTAAATGAGCTCTTAGCCTACCTCTGACCACTCAGCTACCTCCCACTGAGGACCACAAGTGGGGCTCTTACAGGCCCGGCGCTCTTGGGGGCGCTCTAGCTGTGCCTCTATACAGAGGTCACTGTACACAGAGCTGTCTAGGCCGGGAGCCAGCATCTTCCAGCAACGCACAAGACGAAACTGGAAACCCTCTCCACATGTCCGAGAACACTCACTCCAGCTGCTTGCCTCCCATCTACAAATAAAGACCACAGTAAGCGTTTTGAGTCAAGTTCCACTTTTCACGGGACATCATAAAATGATTGGAATTACATGAGTGTAACTAAATATGATGACAGGGTCATCATTGGTTTTCTTTACCTTTCTTGTCATTTCTACCGAGCCCTGTTCTGTGGAATTGTGAATATGTGTTAGGAATTCTTTCCACAACTTAATTTGCTCCTTTATTTTAGGTTAATCGTGGCCACATTGTACTAAGTTGTTCTCTGGTTTTGGTTAAATTGTGGCTACGATTTCGCTAAACTTTAATGAGGGAATAAATAAGTACAATGAGGTAAACTGAGGAAACAAATGAATAAAATGTTGCCAAGGATTGATATGTTCTAGGTACAAAGTGTTAGTTCTCCCAAATATGATAATTCTGTCAGTTGCTTACCCTAATGTCACTCTATGCCCATAAACCTTTTTGGTTAATCGTCAAAACACCAATGTAAATATTTATATTAAAACTAGGGCCGGGACTCAATTGAAAAAAACATTCTAATAAATTAGATGCTTTGTAATTAATGAATCGAAATTAATCACATTTTAATCGCATATAAATATTTCATATGGATTTTTAGTTTATTCTGCATGATATTTCTGCGTGGCTCCATACTTTGTCTTCTGCATTTCTGTGACAACTGCGGCATACATACCTGGGCTGACACTCTCTGCCAATGCAGAAATCATGAACTGGCTCTGGTCGAGTTAAAGCATCACAATAAACATCATCCACTTCAATGCCATCATACCGCACACACATGGCAAGTGATTTGGAAACACCTATTTGAGAATAAAGGGTCATATACACATGAACATGTGTGGATGTTTGCAGGCATGGAGACTCGGTTCCAGTGCCTCTATTACCTATTGAGCAGGTCATACTGCAGGGCTCCTGTGAGGACAGCTTCCAGCGGTACATGTCAGCAGCGCTTAGTTTGTTCTTCTGATGGAGCCTTTGGTTATTCCTGCAGTAAAGAAAGCATCTTAGACTAGACCGCAGTTAAGCCACCTGCACTGTGTATTAGGCAGACCTTTCACGTTTGTTGATGGCGAGACACAAACTGACACTCCAGTCATAAAACCACATTTTTACCATTCCTGGTCACACTCATTACCTTAATGTCAAAGCTGGAAAACAGCACATTCCCTCAACTAGAAAGAAGCCAATAAAATTGGTTCCTCGTGATAAATTCCTGGGATTTATCTGATGCGACAAGCGTAGTCTGTGCCCGAGTGATCTATGGGACTTTTTTTTTCCACAAATAACAAAACATCTTGAATTATGTTTCTCAGACAGTCCGTCTTTCTTACTTTCAGGCCTTCTCTTCTTCTCCCCACCTGGAATCTTTCTCTTCTCCTTCGGATACGAGTAAGGGCGTTTCATGAGATGTTCTTTATGATCTCTGGCAGAGTGGCTGGTAATGCAGTGTTTGGATGTGGCGGAGGGAACCCAGCATGAATTATAAATATGATGGAATGCAATCCCGCCAGTCTCTGCTTGGCTGTCTCCCCTCGGCGCTCTTTGAATGTCTCAGAGAACGTTAACAAAAAAACCAAGCCAGAGCTTGAGTCTGCAGCACATTCCTTTCTCCCACGAGAAGGGCTGTTCGACCCGAGTCCATCCAGCACAGCTTTGGCATGCCAGGGTGGAGGGCTAAGACCTACCTCCTGTAAGACCTACTAGCATTTGAAACTGCCAAAAGAGCCAACTGGTAAAAGATGATAAAGCAACTGGTTCCTTGGCATGATCTTGAGGTTTCTAGCGTCATGCTTAACCAGAGCTACTAATGAGCTCACTAAAGAATTGAAATTGTGATTTTGCTGTTGTTAGCTTTGCATAATGTGGAGTTGTAACAGTAACTTTAAGTTATGCCATCATACAGTACCAGCATGCTGGCTATTCTGACTTCAAGCTAAAGGTTTGATGGCTCACCCTGCACTATGCAGAATGTTATCCAATTAAACGGGCTCTAGAATGAGTATGTCCCTCCCAATAAAACGCCACTGATCAGAAAGCAGCAAATCAGATGTGCTGTAATTAAACCCTATTGACAGGTTTAAAAAAAAATGGAATTATTACGTTATCATGAATACGAATACATACTATATATTATAAAACACACCACTCAAAAGTTTGGGGTCAGTAAGATCTTGTGAAAGAAAATGTATACTTTTTATTCTGAAAGGACACATAAAATAAACATGTTTTGAAGGATTTCTATTCAATACCACTGTTTCTACAAAAATACTAGGCAGCACTAAAAACATTGACAGCATTGACAATAATAAATACATTTATTGAGCTATATGTAGATTTCTTAAGACTCATATGACACTGAAGACTGGAGTACTGGCTGCTGAAAACTCAGCTTTGCATCACAGGAATAAATTGCATTTTATGATACTTAAAAACAGCAAACAGTTATTTTGAATTGTAATTAATTGTTTGGCCAAATAAATCTTGGTAAGCATTAGAGACTTTCTTACCAACCCCAAACTTTTGAATGGTAATGTACACGATCATGTTTACCTGGTGCGATTCATGCGATTGCGTGAAATAGTTCTGTTTAGGATCAGGAAGTCCCCGGTGTCATTTCGCCGTTGTTCGAGGGTGAACTCAAGCAGTGAGCCATTAAAACCCGTTTGCTCAAGACTGCTGTAGTCTAACTCCAGTGGCCCTTCAGATGACAATCCATCTCTACGAGTAAGAAGCTGATTGGTTGAGATGTTTGCGAGAACACCGTCTGAGCCAATCCGCTCTCCCAGCAACACTCTCCAGATGAGGTTTTCAGAGTTTACCCTGTCCTCTGCAGGTCTGCTGATTGGTGCTGCGCCAGGGGCTCCTACTCCACTGGGCCAGCTGCAGTTCCCCTCTTTTCACATAAAGAAGGTTTAAATCATTAATTTTTCATTAAGTATTCAATTCATTTTAAGGTACATCTGAAATAGATCCCAAAAAATTGGTCAGTACCAAACTAAAACAAAGTCTTAAGTGGATCACTGCAGATAGCAACTACTTTAAGATGATTTACTGTAAGGGTTTACAGGTTGTATAATAGATTATAATGCAAGACAACCTACATCAGGACACCCAAGCTTATTTATAATTATTAATGTCAGTGAGACAGCAAACAAGTACAGCCATAATTCTCTGACTTCCATGGAGGGCCTCTCTGAATTTTTCATCATCTCTAGCTGATCTTTTCTGTGGCTGATGCATTATAAAGGACTGCATAGGGTCAGAAGAAAGAGGCCTTTTAACTCACTAATAATTGCCCACTGAACTAAATACTCTCTCTCTGTCTTGTCTGTTCTCCACTTACTTCAGATACTGTCAAAGCATACGGTGGCAATAATATTGGGACATTTTAAGGTATTTATTTTAAACAAAAAGGACACTGAAGAATGGAGCAAAGACTGCTCATAATTAAGCTTTAACATCACAGGAATAAATAGAAATTTAAATAAATAGAAAGTTATTTTAAATTGTAATAACTGTAATAAATTGTGATATTTCAGAATTCTATAGTTTGTACTGTATTTTTGATTAAATAAATGGAACCAACTTGTAAGCCTATTAGAGAGAACTTTAAAAAACACTACAATCTAACAAACCTACGAAACAATACAATTTAACAGTCCTCATGATATGAAAACCTAATGCCAATAAATGTATTGATATACGTTTTTGAAATGTAGAGCAGATTAAGATATTAACCTGTATACTGGACTTGTGTGTTAGCATCCTGCTGACAGTCAATGTTAGCCGTCTCATACACTTCATTTGTTTCCTGGCCAGGCTTTTGTCCTTCCACAGCTCGTGGTCCAGTGCTTGTCTTATCATACACGCTCTCGTTAAGATGTAAAACACTCCCAATTTCCACAGACACCAGACTGGATCCTCCTTGGGGGCCCGTGTAAATGGGGGGCTGGGAGACAGATGCCATAGAATCCCTCGTGACTGTGTACTCATAGGTGATATAAGGGTTTTGGCCATTTTGGTTCCAGACCTTTGAGGCAAGACAGAGACACATGCAGCAATTAAGAGGATATTCTGAGAAATTTGTTATGATAAAATCTAATTTTGCACTTCCAGGAAACAAACACTCTGGACTGCTCATTTCCAGAGTTATTTAAGCTGCACAAAATCATGACAATGCAAGGGCACTGAGGTTGAAAAATGTCCAGAATACAATGTTTTGTTTCTGAAATACTGCATCATTCCGCATTTGTCCCATAAACCCAGAGCAGAGTGAAATAATTGAGTCATTCCTCCTGGGACAATGCATCAGAATATTACCATTTATGCAGAGTGAACCATTAGACCTTTGGCCTGCACTAAGTCAAAGCCATGGTTAGCCAGCCAGTGAGATTACCCATGAGCCCTTGGCGGCGAAGAGAGGACCACGGCTACAGTACCAGAACATTGATGGGCTGATCGATGGGCCCTTTAGCCACGATGTACTCGATCCCCGTCTCATACACATCAGTAGGCCGCCGGTATTTGAAAATGGTCCCTGCTGCATGGAAGTTCTGAGGGGTGTCCATTTTATATGCTCCGTTGAAGAAAAAGTTCCCTGCTTGGTCAGTCACAGCTGGATAATAACAATAATAGGAAGATTGGAGCATTACTTGTTTGATCACGTTCAGCAAGGCAAACTAATCTTTGTTCAAGTCATTTCATTCAAGCAGTTACAATTGTATCTATTAATTCCCTGAACACATCCACCTATGCGATCTTTGATCATAACAATATCAATTAAAAAACATTTGAACGCAGCCAAAGATAAATAATTAATTTATCTCCTGAATCATGAAAAAAATCGTTCATGAACAAACCACCGGTAAATTTAACCATGTAGATAAATGCATGTACATGCTTCTGTTTTTTGTTCATTAATTCATTTATTTGTATGTCATTTTAATTTAGCTTCATTTCAGCGATATTAGTACTCGCTAACCTGATTTTGCCAAGTTCAAGATATCCCTGAGCAATATTGTGATTAGCAAATCAGATTTGAAGAAGCAGTTTAGTTTCTGTGAGTGTTTGGTGCTTGTACATCAGTGTCAGTTATCTATCATTTCCTCTGATTTTAGGCATTACTCATGGGTAAGGTTAGGTTTAGTTGTAAAAATATGGTCAAGACTATATTTTTGCATTAAAATGTCATTCTAGGGTCAACAAAACATGTTGACCTACTGTAGAGACACATAGTACTTGGAAAAATCAGGACATGCATTAGTACTTCAACCATTGGAGGTTTTTTTTTGTTCACGTTTTTTAAATATAATGTTATTTTAATTAACAAAAAGCTTGTTAAAAAGTTTTAGTTACCAAAACCACTAGAGCAGTTATTGTGTTTCACTATCTGGATTTGTCTCTCCTGTCATGGAAAACTTGATATTGCAGATGAAGTATAAGTATCGTCATACACACAAGCCATTCAAAGGTTTCCTCACCCAGGATATCCGCAGACTTCTTCCTCTCTATAATCTGGATGTCCCATGATCCTTCAGGGATTTGAGTTATGAAAGAATAGCCTTTGAAGAAAGATTTTGCTTAATTTATGAATTTACTGAACCTCTGAATGACATTCAACCGAACACTGAACCGACATTACCTAGACTAGAAGCCCCGCGGCGAAAGTTCCCAGTAATGCGACTGCAGCTGCTCCCATCTCCCTGACATACACCACATTTATCCAGAGTGTTGGGGGAGAAGAGGACACCATCACATCCAATGGGCTGCAGAGGTACACATCAGCTTAGAAGTTTTCCACATGCCTAAAAAAAGTAATATACAGCAGTATAAGCCACTTACTTCACATCTCCCATTGACGCACAC
The DNA here is from genome assembly GCA_032353835.1 of Enteromius viviparus. NCBI lineage: Eukaryota > Metazoa > Chordata > Actinopteri > Cypriniformes > Cyprinidae > Enteromius > Enteromius viviparus. The sequence continues at coordinate 15,300,837 of JAUCNO010000795.1, read as the reverse complement.
GCCCCTGTAGTTGCTGTACTTGCAAGATGTTCCATCACGTGCAGGTACCATCAACTGTCTTTGACCATCAGAGGTGGTGCAGTGCAAGTCACATGGATTACTGGAGATATGAACGTAGTCATCTACAGGAATATAAAAAGAGTTTATTGTTTTAACGTAATTGATACCTTCACAGCACAGCTTCATTAAATAAAATGGTTAATACCAGGGTAGAGAGGTTTCCAGTGGTAATTTTTTCCATTGTAAACCTGAGAGTTAAATGACCAGCACTGCTCTTCTCTGAAGCTTCTTCCTGTAGAAGGACACTCCTGTAATTCACAAAAAGAGAGTCAACTGAATGCAACTGAAACTCGCTTTAAAGTCTATCTGGTTGCAACAGACATTAAAACTGACTTTTAAAAAAAACTAATTACGCATGAATTAATGGTAAACCTCAGGTGGAAATGGAACGTGAGGCTCGCTGTCAAGTCAGGCATCTGGGATGCATTTCTGTTAGACAGTCCAAACGCACTGTGAATGTGTGTGAGAGAGGAAGGAAAGACGGAGACTTGAGCTGACCTTTGCATTGCAGAGATGGTACTTCTTTGCATTGCCTGTGCATGTCATGTTGTCTTTACCAGCGGTTGTTTTCTTTCTTTGAAAGAAATTGTTTTATTTTGGTAGCAGTTGAATACAACGGGACATTTATTACACTCACAAAGTTTTTGCCAGTGCTTAAAGAAAAAATAAGATCTAAGTTTATGGATTAGAAATGGTTCAAGATGGAGAAAACTAAAACCAAAAACTTTTTTTTTTTTTTCAGAATTAAAAAAGTGAGACAAAAACATTGAATAAATATACAGACATGCAAAAGAAATCATGCTGGATAAATCATAATTATAAAAATTCTAAAGTTAAAACTCAAAATAAAAGTTGGATACAAATAGGACATAAGTAACATTCTTGTCCTAATATCGTATTACCCTAGTATTACCTAATATCGCACAATTATGATTTATTTTGTAATAAATGTGACATTTTCAATGAATTTAAATGCATTTTTTACATTATAACTAAAACTTTTTAATAATTATGACTTTTAGTCTCATAATTATGATAATTATGTAAATTACAAAATGTTCTATAATCATGACTTTTTATCTCTTTGTATGGAATGTCACAAATACAAGGCTTTATCTCACATTCTTATAATTCTAACTTTTATCTACTAAATGACAGTAAGACTTTCTCTCATAATTTTGACATAATACCATAATTACGACTAGCTCATAATTCCACAATTTTATATCACAAATATGATTTACTAAAGCATGTGGTGTAACTGGGCTTTCATACAAACTAGCAAGCTAAGACGTTGCAGTGTTTTGCAGGATGGTGGTGATTTATCTTGCTGTTAAATCTTATTGGCATTATACAGTAACAGAAATATTAAATATATTATGAAATCTGATATGTGAATTTGATGTTTTGTGCAACAGATGCTGACCTTTGCTGTAGACAGTGTCTCTCCTGTGACATGACGCCTTCTCCACAGGTACGAGTGCAAGCGGTCCATTTTGTCCATTCTCCCCACCAGTACGTGATGACCTCCAGCCCGTCCTCTAGACTGTTAGATGCAGCACCCTCTTCCTAAAAGAGTTCATTTAGAAAATTCCCATTGGATATCAACATCTATACTAAGAGCAGACTAGAACATTTCCCATACTGTCAAATAGAGTTTACGGTAAAATCGTTTTTTCTTGTTTTTAACATAGTGAGATGTGGGTTTTGATTTATTACACAAAAAAAGGTATGAGATTATTACAAACCTGTCCTCTTTTTGAGAGATTGCCCAGAGACAGAGCCAGTGTTACAAGACCAAGCAGCACCAGACTGCTCTCCACATACTGGGCCCTTGACCAGATCCTCATCCTGTAGGGAATGAATATTTGGAGAAAGGAAACGGAATAATCTCTCGAAAGGTTTAACTATTTTTTTTTGCAGATCTGAGCACAAAAGAGCTTCAGTTCACGTCTGCTATATCTTCTAAGAAAATCTTTGAATGGATGACAGTGATTGTAGACTATTCCATTTTTGGTTTTCTAGAGGAATCTTTAGTGAACAGTACTTAGAACATTTATTAATCTAAATATCCTTGTTCTGTTAAAAAGAACTTTGTGCAGTGAAAATAAAAAATATTAGGGGCACGTGGCCTCTCAGCTTCACTGTAAAAAATGATTGCGCCAATTAGTTACCACAACTTAACCTTTTGAGTCAAGTGAACTTATCTGGATTGAACTTGTTGAGAACTCAAGTTTTCCTTGGTTGAACTTAAAAGAATGAGTCAACTGAACTCAGATATATCAGTTAACATAACTGCTTAACATTTTTGAGCTTTAAATAGTAAAGCTTTTAAGTGATTAATTAAGTGATGACTGACTGTTATTGAAGACACCTGATGTTAAAAAGAAGAATCGCCAAAGAAGAAAGTCACTATTTCTGTGTCACCATTTTAGTGTTCAGTGTTTACTTTAGTTGGGCTCTTGACCCTTAACTTATTAACTTTACTTTTTGTTTGTCTGCTGTAACTCAGTTATAGCAGACAGACATTTACAAAGAGCAAGAGTCACCAAGTGCTGATGGTTGTGTTCAGATATAACCATTATTTGAACTGATTTGCAGAAGAGTGTAAAGTTCCTTTATTGAATGTAACATCCTGTAATTCTACATTGAATCTGTGTTTCCTGCAAATTCTGGAAGGTTTATTTTTATGCAATTCTAATTGAAAAAAGGAGAAAAAAAAAGCTGTTTATTTAGAGCGGACTCAGACATCAAGACTCAGTGTATGAATCTCAACAATGGTGATGAACGGTCAATGGTCAATTCTGCTAATAATTTATTCATGCTGCAATGCATGATGGGAGCCATGAATGAATTTTGATTGGCTACGACTTTCT
>JAUCNO010000795.1:15281008-15291521 GCA_032353835.1 Enteromius viviparus | reverse complement strand
TACTAAATGGTGTTTTTTGGAAAATCTAACAATGCACACAGTTTCCTGTAAGGGGTAGGTTTAGGTGTAGGGTCAGTATAGGACAATAGCACATACAGTCTGTACAGTATAAGAAACATTACGCCTATGGAGAGTCCCCATAAATCACAAAAACCAACAGCTGTTTCAAAGTGTTTTGAGTGTTTCAAAAAAGTATTTTTTGAGGTTTGGGGAATTAAAAAGATCTTAACTGTATTATTAAGGTGGAAAATAAGAATAAAGCCATTAAGAAAAATGTTAAATATTCATCCTAAATCTTGCCCCTGGCTTTTGGCAATAAAAATAAATAAATCTATTTGTCTATTTATCTACATTTGATTAGACCAAAGAAAGGTCTATTCACATCCTGTATTTTCAGGTTGTAATTTTAAAATCCAAGCAAATGCAATTTTTTTATTGTCAAGGAGTTTCCATTAACTACTGTTTTATACATTATCAATGATATTTTCTATGCCTTACTATCAGTGTACTATACTGAGCTAATAATTATTTCAGCATTCAGTGTTTTGAATATAAGAGTTTGTCCTTACGTATCTGTGGAGAATCTCCCTCCTCTCATGGGGGTCGTCCAGTACATTGACGGACAGGTCAGCGATGGAGACGGCAGCAGAGGCTGTGAGAGTGACCAGCAGCACCAATGTGCCCTCACCCTCGTCCAGAGGCAGGTCCAGTTTATGTGTGCACTCCTTTGAGAGAAGAGAGAGGTCCACCTGGCACCTGAAACATACACAGCACCATCATCATTATCATGTGGCCTTACAGATTCCTTAAAACACTATCATTCTTCATTTATTCATTAATTTCATCATTTATTTATTTATATTGTTCACTTGAACTGTCATAACCAAATGTAGTTTCCAACTCAAAACCTTCATTTTGTGATGGAAAATACATTTCTCTTATAAAATGTCTATGCTAAGGCTACATTTATTGCTAGCATTTTGTGTATTTCAAATACACAATTAAACAATACTGTTTTAACTTTTATTATTACTTGACAAAATTACACTTCAATTGGAAATCACACATCTCTTATTTGATCTTAAGCTCCTCTCCTCCTACTTTTACTAGCCATTTTACTACTTACATGTAACAAAATGTACTTACCATGTACAGTAACTTAGTAAAGGAACAGCCTGTGCTTACAGTCTGTAATTATGTACATGTAGCCAGCTGCTGTTACACATATGTAACAGTCTACAAACTGTATGTCACCAAAAATGTAAGACCCAAACAAAAGACTGTTTCAGACCTTATAATGTAATTAAAAACTATACAGACATAAGCTACTTAAAATAAAGTGTGTCAAGATTGTACTTAAGTGTATCTATAATGTACACCTTATCCAGCTTCAGCTTAAATTGAATTAACCCACCACTACGCAGCTTAAATACATGTAATACATTTCTAATTACATTACAATTACAGAATAGTACTCCATTTCACTACTAATACTACTAATAATAATAATTCAGGTAGGGTATATTAGTATAAGATAATATGTTGGAACTGTAATTGAGATCTATTTAATTGTGTTGTTATTAATAGGTAAAGCAATTCTGTTAAATTCAAAAAACATTTTTTCAACTGTGCATATTGCACAAGGAAGACAGAAACCACAACAGACAAAATAGCTGAACAATTGCACTAGAATATTAATGTATTAATATTCCTCCACACGCTCTCACTGTGACAGTGTGTTCTTCTCTACAGGAACATCACGCAGGTACTGAAAGCCTTAAGTTGATACTGAATGGAGTAACTAATGTGAGATCAGTGCTGGGGCAGGCTGGACAACTCATGGTTTAGAGAGGACTCAAGTAGATGAGCGTTTAACGGAAAGGAAATAGCCAATTACAAGAATGCCACCCGACTGATTCTGACATGCCACCTCTATGAACAGGAGCACTGGTGTAGGGGACGGACAGGAAACTAAGTAAACTCTGCTGCCTCATTCCCACATCGCACAGCCATTAACTCCACTGTCAATCACTCCTAATAGGCTTTTGTCAGAGATTCTCTCCCTTTTTCTCCCTCTCTCACACACATAGAAACTGTCTGTGAGAGGACAGTTTGAAGAATGAATGACCTTAGCTGCAACATACTGTACAGCAAACCTGTTATTTAACACTATTAGGCTTGTGACTGGTCCTTAACACATTGTCAGGGTTTATTTATTTTCTTTTTTAAAGGCTATGAAACATACATTATGTACGTTTCTAAAATGTAAACTTAAAAACAATAAACAAAGGCTTTGGTTTTATTTGTTCAAAATGCTGTTGTAACGGTTTTTACTCTAGATGGTGGTCATCAACCATTTTGGTCTCAGTTATCTAAAACAATAGATAAATGACCCCCAAGATATTTTAATATTATATTCAAAAATATTTTAATCCTTTTGAGGCCTACTTGGGGATTGCTTTATAAAAAAGGAGACCTAGTGACCCCAAAGACAGTAGTGAATATCACATTCAAAAGTTATAACTGTAATGAATATTATATTATCATTTTGCCTCTAACAGTAGTGTCATCTATATTTTCATTTTATTATACTCTTTATTAATTAAAAAACAAGACTAGCCACAGCATTTACTGTATTATTATTGCTCTTTTGTAGCTGAAGCTTTTACTGTCCTCATTTGTAAGTCACTTTGGATTTAAGTGTCTGCTAAATTGAAATGTTATGATAGTGGACTTCAGGAGGAACCCCCCTGCTCTCCCCCCCAATTATAGACAGCACTGTGGCAGCAGTGGAGTCATTCAGGTTCCTGGGGACCATCATCTGCCAGGACCTGAAGTGGAATACTCACATAGACTCCATTGCCAAAAAGCCCCAGCAGAGGCTGTACTTCCTTCGCCAGCTGAAGAAAATTCAACCAGCCACAGGAGCTGCTGAAACAGTTCTACTCAGCCGTCATTGAGTCTGTCCTGTGTACTTCTAGAACTGTATGGCTTGGATCGGCTACAAAATCAGACATCAGAAGACTACAGAGGACAGTTCGATCTGCTGAAAGAATTATTGGTGAACCCCTCCCCACTTTCACATCCGAGCTATGACTTGTTTGAACTTTTGTCATCTGGTCCACGCCACAGAGCACCGGATACCAGGACAGTCAGACACAAGAACAGTTCTTTCCCCACGCAATCTACCTCATGAACAGTTAATAGTTCTCTCAATGTGCAATAAAAATATGTGCAATAACTAATGTTTATTTTATCACCCTACATTATAGTACATCCTTCATCTTATTATTATTTCTAATCATTATTTTTATACTATTTCTATTTTATCCATAGCACACTTGCACATACAATTTTATAAAATCTAAATTTTTTATTGTTTTTAATTTGATTTTATTTATCTTTGTGTTGTTGTTGTCTCTGTGTATTAGAAGCTGTGACACCAAACTAAAATTCCTTGAATGTGCAAGCATACTTGGCAATAAAGCGCTTTCTGATTTGTACGAATTACCACACTAACCCTCCCCTAAACATACCTGTTACAAAAATTGTGCCAAATTCATGATTTTCAGGCTTTTATGAGCACATACGCATGTCTCTCTACAAACTGAGCTAGACCAACCCTTAATAATTCATGGGTCATATAGACACCACTATTGTACAAACAACATATACGGGCATATTAGTTGGAGGACAGGTTGGAGCAAACGTCTGGAAGAAATTGTTGAGACATCAGTAAAAGAAAATAGTATTTCCCTCAGGTTTTCAGTCAGTTGCTAAAGATAATATACAGATTTTAAGTCAACAGAGAATTCATTCTAAAATTCACAGCCCAGAGATTCTTGTCCAGGGATTCATAAGAAAGTACAGAAGATTTCAACAGCTGTATTAATATAACAATCCAGCAAATCAATATCAAAAAAAGCACTGCAATTGAGGAGTCGCCCAAAAACGGGTTGCATACAAAAAAAGGTTAAGAAAACATGCATGTAATAAACTGTAAACTAATTTAACTAAGGCCAAATTCATGCGGCCACGGTGAGATGGACGAGTGAAAGTAGTGATGTTGCACTTTCAGCACAACCCCAAATGTGACTCCTCATTCCTTAGCCATTCTAGGACAGTGACCGGTCAAGAAAGTGAACTCGTCTTTAAGTATCTGAGGTTTGCAATATTTCTGGTGTGTTGGAGAATCATGTTACAGTCACTTAGAGAATGTCGGGTGTGAAGTACACTCAGCACACTGCACCCTTTGTGTTCCTCTCGCAGGTGCAACAGCTGAGAGGAGAACAGCTGTGACTGACCGGCCACAAAGTCCATAGCAAGACTCTCCCTTGTGCTCAAAATAACAAAATAAGGACTTTCCTAACTGTTGTGGACTGTGTGAAGTCTTATTTAGCATGTCGTTAAAGCCACATCAAAAAAACCACAGGATACAGAAACAAGACAATGGACGTGTCTTTCGTTATGTAGGTTGCATCGGCCCATGGCAATGCAAGAGCAAGCATTTACAGTTCATCTTGCTGTCATTTAATGTGCAAAATTTCAAAAACAATTGGAGAAATGTCACTAAGTCACGTTTGTTTCCTTTTGATTTAGATGTGCGTGTCATTGACATCTGTTTTTATGTCTTTTCTGAATTAAACGGATGCTGTTGCAGGTCATCTGATGCACAGAGAAGTTTCTGCAGACTAAATACGGACATTTTAGATATATTTCGACCATATTTCCACCACATGAAATGTGAGCAGTACAAAGTGAGAATTTGTTCTTGGATTCCCTTCACTCGTTTAAAAGGCTCCTGGTCTATCAGTACATCTGGTATGGGTCTACGCAAGACTCGCTGGTCTCTAACACAACATCCTAAGCCTACACCTCACCTTAACCATTCGCATTTTTCTACCCTCAGAACCACATTCACGTCAAACACAGATTTGCAATGACGCATACAGGTGCTTTCGCGAGGCCAATGTCAATAACTCAAAAGAGACAGTTGTTTCTACAGCCACTGCTGAGGATCGATTCACCCATGAGAAACTTAATGTCTGAGACTCAACACATCGCCGCCTAGACTGACCAGTATAAGAAAAAACTTTTCAAAGAATTCTCTGTATAAACAAGGACTTTTTGTGGAAACACTTTGACTCAGCATTGACTCCATAGATTGTGAAGTTCACCATAAATGGCTTCACTTTTGTCCCGCTGCTGTTGTTCTACAATCCCAAACATGTGTGACAGAAGCACGCCATGTGATTGCCGGCCTCTCCCAGTCCTCACGCAGACAGCTGCTGTCCTGATGACAGTGCACATACGGACCCCTCTGAGCCATTTAAACTTTAAAGATCCTCCAGAGGACTGTGTGTGAGAGTTGCCCCTTCAGTCTCTCTTTTAGTCGCTTCTCCAGAAGTACTGGTGGTTTGAAACAAGCAGACAGTCTCTGAAGTCCTTCCAAGTTTTCCAGAAATCCTGAGGCCTTTTATTTAAGTCACAATGGGAGCGTTTATCGCCAAGATGTTGCTGCCTACCATCAGCAGTCTGGTGTTCCTGCCTACAGCGAGTGTCGCCGCTAAAAGGGGTTTCCACATGGAGGCCATGGTCTATTTCTTTACAATGTTCTTCATAGCGGTAAGATAATAGAGGTTTTTATAAATATTACAGATGTGGTGAAATATACAGCATACTCTATTCTTTCTTATAGCTTGTGTATCTCTTATTAGTAATGATATACTTGTGTTTAAGGGTGCATTCACACAGAAAATGGTATTATGTTTAAAAAACAGAATAATGAATATTTTAAACAGAAATGTTTTTTGAAATCGAAATTTCTTTTAACCTGACATGCCTCTTAACAGTGTCAGATGCTGAGAAATTAAAAGTCTAAATTTTCCAACTGAGTTTACATAGGAAAAAAACTATACTAGGTGTGATATTTTAATAAAATTAATTTAATACAATTAATGAAATCTGGAAATGATTAATTGATTGATAGATACATTCAATGTAGACAGTGTATAACACTTTCTTGGGCCATTGAATTACGTTAAAAAAGCAGCAAGACAGCGAAATGGTTAAAAATGTGCAAATTTAAATTTAGAAAAGGCACAAAAAAAACTTTAAAACCTATACAGACATGAGAGGTATGATTTTAATTAAAGCAAAAGTATTTTTATATTTTATATTACATTTAACCCAGATATGACGAGACTCTTAAAAGGCTATGAGACTTGCTTTTCATGCATGAGAATTAAAAAGCGAATTGAAACACGAAACACTAAACTAAATTCTCAATTCATTACAAAACAACCAGTTTACAAAACTCAGGCTACTTTAGTTTGTTCAGTCTGATAGAATTAGCGAAGGCAAAAAAGTCTTCTTCATAAATTTTTCCAGACAAGAACGCGGAAAGTTTCATCTAATCTATCTTAGAGCCTTTTAAATTTACATTTATGTTCTCAGCCGGAACCTTTCTATCAAGGTGACTTAGCAGTCATGTGTTTTCTCCATTTGTGCTCAGATTTACCACGCATGTGATGGTCCGGGCTTGTCCATTCTCTGTTTCATGAAGTATGAGATCCTGGAGTACTTCAGCGTGTATGGCACAGCTATCTCCATGTGGGTCACGCTGCTAGGTGAGCGAATACCAACAGCATCTCTGTATCCTCAAGGAGAGCAAATCTCAATCATGTTCTGTGAAACTATGACATAGATATGCACTCCCACACAGGTCAAAGAGGCAAGCAAAGAGATTTAAAATACGATTTTTCATTAGCGGTGTGACAAGTGTTTATAACTTGCATTCCACTGTGTCATGTCAAGAATATGTGTCCGTTTGCTCTGATCCAGCTCTGGGAGATTTCGATGAACCCAAGAGGTCTTCCCTTACCATGTTTGGGGTGCTGACATCAGCGGTGAGAATCTACCAGGACCGCTTGGGTTACGGCATCTACTCGGGCCCCATTGGAACAGCTGTATTTATGATAACAGTCAAATGGGTGAGTTTGAGGGACATCAGATGCTGTTCTTACAGGGCTTTTAAGAGCAGAGCTTCAAATAAACTGGATGTGGAACTATATTTTGCGCATATTGACAACATGGAAACTCCACATTTTATTATCTACCACAAATGTTTTCACAAGGTTTTACAATATTGTTTATGCTTTGCTCCAGTTACAAAAAATGAAGGAAAAAAAAGGCCTTTATCCAGACAAAAGTGTTTACACTCAACAAGTGGGGCCAGGGTGCTGCTTCGGTGCTCTTGCTTTGATGCTTCGCTTCTATTTCGAGGTAAAACTATGAATTTGCACATTACACAGTTTGTCAGAAAAGCATGTTTGCGTAATTGCGGTAATGACTTGCTCATTTGCTCATGCAGGAGTGGGACTACGCTTATGTCCACAGTTTCTATCATGTGTCGCTGGCTGTGTCCATCATTCTGCTGCTGCCCAAGAAAAACCGCTATGCAGGGACGGGACGCAACGCAGCCAAACTCAACTGCTACACCCTCTGTTGCTGTGTATGATGCATCTTTTTATCTGAGCAAAGCTGTAGAAGTGATCCTCACCCTGAAAGCCACTTTAAGATGACAAACAGTCTCATAGTGAGCATTTAAAGGGATTGTTCACCCAAAAAAAGAACTGTTATTATTCTCCATCATGTCATCCCAAACGGCTATACGACTTTCATTCTTCTATGGAACAAAAAAGGTGTCGATTGCTGTGAATGAAGCAAGTGGGAACTGGATTTATCAAGCTTGAGAAATTATATAAAACCCCTCTACAAAGTGACACATAAAACACATGCAATATTAAGTCTTTTGGAGAAACAGACCATAATAAGTAGTTATTCGCTAAAAGCACTCATAAGAGAAGTTGCAAATAGATTTGCAAATAAACATTCTTGTTCAGTGAATCACTTGATTCAGACTAAATAATTCAGCCAGGAACTAAACGTCTTAATATAGTCTTTTCTATCTATATATATAGTCAACTAAATATATCATCGTATAAACCACGTTGGTGGTACTTCAATAGTTGTGCAATAGTTAATACTGTATAATAGACTTTTAAGTTTAGTATAAGCTTAGAAGCCTTAGTCCTCATTCAATAGCACTAAGCTACCAGTACATTTTTCTTCACAGAAGAAAGAAAGTTATACAGATTTGGAACAACATGAGGGTGATTAAATGATGACAGAATTGTCATTTTTGGGTGAATTATACCTTTAACTTTCCAGAGACTGTCCATCATGTTAATCACACTCCTTTTCTCAATGGCAGACTTCACAGCCTCAGATGAAGGAAAAAGCACGGGCTATCTGGACTACACCTCAAAAACCCTGGATGCGGAGCTGTGGTCCTGGCCTGCCATTACACAAATCCCAGCCACGCACCATATAATGCAAGAAACTGTGTCTGTTAACAGCACTCCGAAAGTGAGAACAGTTATACGATCTCCCAGCAGGCCAAGTATGCTTTGGACAACTTATTTGCAGGGATAGCTTAATGCCCGGTTGATGTCAAAATCACTAAAAAGATACTGAAATGTGCATTTTAAGACCCACGGCAAGATAAGGATTGTCACAGCGAAGAATCTCCCATCACAAGAAGAGTTCGTCAGAAAAGAAAAGAGAAATAACCAAGACTGGATTTGACTCATCAAACCCAGCTGGAAAGTTTATGAGTCACAAAAAAACTGCAGACGCATTATCTATCCAAAATGAATAAACTGTCTTTCAAAGGTTCCTCAGTAGGGACCACTTGTCTATGTCCGTTTAAGAGACTGTAAAAGAGGCCATTTAATTCTTTATATTCGTCTGTTTGTGCCAGACAGGTCAGACATCATCTGGGTACAACTAAACTCTACAATAAACCTAAAACAGTTTCATATATACCGCAGGTTTTTAGCATTTGTTTTTATGTAAATATATATTTATTTATTACACAGTTGACTTTTGTGTATCAAGTGCCATTTTTAATTTTTAAATAAAATTGTTTTGTTTTGTTTTTTCAGAAAAATGACTCTTTAATAAAAGTAATTAAGTTTTTATTGCAGTATTTATTTAGAACACACTGTATTTGTGTACATTCAAGGAATATTAACTGTTACAAGAAAAATACTACAAGAAAAATCTTGTGGCTTTCTTGAAACTTCATTGAATTTCAGACTTCAGTCCATTTAAGTCACTCCATCTGCACGCTCCTAACACTCTCCAAAAATTACAAACACACACGGCATGTTTTAGACAAAACAGTCTCCCGGCAAACGTGAATGAAATTTTGGTCTGCAAAGACTTCTTTGACTAGAGGCCAGGCCACCAGCTCCTGTGCCCAGAGAAAGGTGTTTTTGTCTGGGGGGGAAGCTGGCAACTCGTGACTCTCCTGGCTGGCTGTCCTAATCTGCCAAAAAGAGTAACCTTACACTTTTATTACACCAGTGTGAAGCACTTTTGGGCGTCTTTATGACCACTGTCTGTTTAAAACCACTTTGTTTGTGGTCTTGCCCCACACACACACACACACACACAATGTCTGAGGAAACTCTACCAAGCCCCACCACCATGAGTTTCATTCGAAAGCAAATGTACCTAGACTGATGGCTGGCAGCATAAAATCCCGTCTGGCACAGCCCTCTTCCACTTCTCAGGTAATGTATTTAAAACAAGAAGATCAATTACCTTCTACCTCAGACATGTTCATGTCAAACTTAGAGCACTTCTTAAAAGCTAGAACATTCCTGTCCTTGCAAGTATATGGACATACAGAGGATGTGAATGAAAAGCTGATGTTAATTATATGGTATTTCATGAATGAGCTTCATACTCTTGACTAAATATAGTGTAATATAAAAATAATTGAAAGTGGGGGGACGATGTGAAATAAATGCTTTCTCCAATTCAAACTGTCCACAATTATTGGCACCCAATTATCACAATGTCCTAGCAGCCTCTTTCGCTGATTTTACGAAGTGCAACATGTCCCTGCGACAACATTTTGATTAACAAATCAGATTTGAAGAACCAGTTTCGTTTTTGTGAAGTTTAGGTTTACAATCAGTGTTTGGTGCTTGTATATTAGAGTGTGGGCCGCATTTTTTCTGTCTGAGCCTGGCCTGTGTCCAACAGAGCAGTAACCGACCCGACCGACCAACAGGCATTAAGATATTTATGCCCGAGCCCGATCCCAGCCCGACACGGTTAAAATCTATTTTTTTTCTCATACTAATGATACATGCACTTTTTTGTGTGGAAAGCCCGCTTTTATTAAACAACTATAGGAAGGCGTTCGAAAATGTCAACAGATGAGAGCATCAGCGCTAGAACACAGGTGCACATTCACGCTAATGTGACTGAGCCTGACTCGAACCAGAGCATCCTTTCTAAATTTCTGTCCGAACCCATCCATCCTCTATTGTACATCAGTGTCAGTCATCTATCACTTCCTCTGATTTTAGGCAATACTCCTGGGTAAGGTTAGGTTTAGGTGTAGAGATATGGTCAAGACTATTTTTTGCATTAA
>JAUCNO010000795.1:15268612-15280908 GCA_032353835.1 Enteromius viviparus | reverse complement strand
GGATTATTGGGAGGCCATGATAGACAAGGGCCAGTGGGAATTTGGCCAGGACACCGGGGTTACACCCCTACTCTTTAAGATGAGTGTCATGGGATTTTTAATGACCACAGAGATTCAGGACCTCAGTTTAACATCTAATCTGAATGACGGTGCTCTTTTATAAGCCTATTTAACACGCAGTGAAACCGCACAGCCATTGGTTATGCAGTAGTAATTTTTTAAACCAATCAGCTGGCCGCCGTGCTGCAGCAACCAATGACTGGCTCCTGCCGAAGCTCACCTGAGGGGGGCGGGGCCCTCTATATATAGTGGCTGAACCGCCACAGGACTTCAGGTTACTTCGACTAAAGCGACGGGCACTTACAGCATGTCATGGAAGGCAGTACTCCTTCCCGTGTTTCACGGAACCTGGGCCACATAAGCCTTAAGGGTGGATGGGGTGCGACCCCATGAAACACACACTTCTTTACAAACATACTCAAACGCGAATACAGCTCCCGCCTTGGAGGGGAGAACATGAGAGTGTGAGAGAGTCAGCGAGTGCGCACGGCTAGACTGTGAAGCAGATCAAGCCTTTTTTCCTCAGAGTGCTAAAACAGCATACTGCATGGGCACTCTTTACGGACCCGTTTATTGCAGCTATATTGTGTATCATACCCGGAACTTTGCGAGGCAGAGGATAGAAATAGAGTAGTTTGCGGGGGGTCTGGCCGTGGAAAGACTTACCCCGCTCTGTAGTTATTTATAGCTTTTATCCGCCAAGGGGAATAAAGCTGCTCGGTATACGGGGGGGCGTTGATTTCCTTGTAAGAACCGGCAGATAAAAGAAAAGTCCAGAAAGGGGGAACATGAGAGCTGTGCTGGCGTGCGAGCACTTAAACCGACTGCTTAATTATTAATTTTGCTTTGACAGCCGAGGAGGATAAGCTGCTCGAAAGGGGCTTATTTACTCCTGCATAATAACCGGCAGAATAAAAGACGAACCCATAGCTCTGCTGTCTCGGTCTTTGAACTCTGTGAGAGACTTGGAAACAGGAGCGGGGCAGGGGAACTATTTAGCTGCAAGGGCGTCTTCAAGGTTTAGTAGAAACTTGCTCTTTTAGACGGCGGATGACGGCAGCGGAATCGTCCAGCTGCTGTGGCGTAATCAGCGGCGCAAGGCTTGAGTCAGGGACAGCAAAGATGCATGTCGCTGAAGGAGAAGAAATCTGAAGTCCTGTGGCAGTTCAGCCGCAATATATAGACGGCTCCGCCCCCCTCAAGCGAGCTTCAGCAGGAGCCAGCCATTGGTTGCCGCAGCACAGCGGCCAGCCAATTGGTTTAAAACAACCAATGACTGTGCCGTTTCACACGTTAAATAGGCTTCAGTTAGGAGGAAAAAAGAGTTTTTCCCATAGCGTCTTAGCAGACGCTGTACGAGTGAAGTGTCGACAGGGAACATCATTAATAAATTGATTATATTTGCACAGTAACAGTTTATTTAAAGGCACAAAATGTAAATTTACGCCACTAGAGATCGCATTTTCAAAACATTTCCAGAGGCGAAATGACGCAATGACTTTATTTAGTTGACTATTCCAATGTCTTCTTGCCTCGATTTGTATTCATCTATGTTTTTTGAAATAGGGGAGAGTGTAATCATGATCCATGATATGGAAATGCACAGTAAATAACTACCACTTCTGCACTTGTCCATGCGTGTTGCCGTAGTAACCAAGGTGGCGCGGATATTGCGTCACTGATAGGCGACAAGAAACAGGGACGCTTCATTATTTAAATCTGAAATTTCTTTGAATTTACAAATCCTACAGATTTTTTGAGATAATGTAAGTGAAATATATAACACTGTGCAAGTGGTTTTTGGATATTTCATTACAAAAATCTTTCATATTGTGCCTTTAAAGCCTTTGTTTTGTATAATGTACTATGAAATTTTTTTTTTTTTGCCTTGTAATCTAGTGAATAGTTGAATCCACAATTGATGCATTATCAATTCATTATTACACTGTGCATTTTAAATTTGGTTATAATTATGGAAAAAAAATACTAAAAATAGTTAATTTTGTGTGCCCCCCCACATAAGGTGTCACCATGTGTGTAAGTGAAGCAGTGTTTGGAGCATATTTCCAGCTGACTGTGAAGCATAATAACTCCTCACTCACAAGTGTACTAACAGAAGCAAAGGGTTCTCTGGCAGAGCAGCCTCCTACAGACCTGGCCTGGTTGGCTGTGGGAAGCATGGGCCTTTTCATTGCAGGTTAGTCAAATGTATTTGACTAACACGTACCATGAAACAAGAAGTATTTATCAACTGTATTAACTGTACTGGATTTCCTGCAGTACTGTATGTGGGCAAGTTACATTTATTTATATAGCCCTTTATAAAATACAGATTGTTCAAAAGCAGCTTTTAAAATAAGGGTTAATGTACATTTCACCAATTGTGAAGCGAATTTCTGTAAAGCCGCTCTACAGAAGACAATAGTGTCATTATTCAACTTAATTCAGTTCAGTGTTGCTTCGGTTCAGTTCAATTACTTTTAATATTGCAAAGTTCATTAATTATGAAACAAACAAGTTCAGCTCTTAGCAGTGTCATTGTCTAACGCAATTTATACTATAAAATACTAATAAAGAACTGTAAAGATAAATTGTTTAGCTTATTGTAGCCTAGGACCACATACATGGTAAGAGTTTAATCAACATGTAAGGTGTCTTTTTGCAATTCATTCATCATTTGTTCGCACCATTTAGGAACAAGTTCACCAGTTTTAATCAGAATTTATGTCCTTCCAGATAACCAATTATTTTACTGATGCAGATTGACTTGAATTTTTACTAGGTAGCTGTACTTGAAACTTTGTTCAGATCATATTTGAAATTTCAACTTCAGCTGCGGCCAGTGTTCAACATTTAAATAACCGGGTTCAGTGTTCACTGTAAGCTTGTTCCCTCTGAAACACTCCCCCAGCTCCACCTGTCTAGATCAGAATTATATATGCCTATACATGCAGCAGCTGCAGCATATCTTACACGTTCACAGCGGCGTGCGTATGTGCATTTCTTGGCAGTAGCAAGCTGATTCTTGTTCTGCAGCAATAGCAGCAACACATTTTTTTACCAAGACAAATACATTATCATTGTCATATTGATTAACATGCTAAAACTATTCCAAGAGTCGTCATAATTGAAATATGCAAAAAAGGGTCAGTATATTGACTGCAGACTATCATAAATATATGTTAATCAGGTTTTGCTCTTGGTTGGGGTCCTACTCCTTGGCTGGTGATGTCCGAGATTTTTCCTACCCGAGTGAGGGGATTGGGCAGTGCTCTGTGTGTGCTTACCAACTGGACCTTTGCCTTTATTGTCACCAAGACCTTCCAGAACCTCATGGTGAGCTGACAGTCATGTGTTTTCCCTAGATATTTTCCAGGTTTAAGAAAAAGGGTCTAATAAACGATCAATAATGCTTCTTTTTAGAATGCTATAACCAGCGCAGGGACGTTCTGGATGTTCTCCGGACTCTGTGCTTTTAATGTCATCTTCACTGCTGTTTTCGTCCCTGAGACTAAAGGGAAAACTCTGGAGGAGATTCAAGCCCATTTTAAAGGCACTTATCAGCGCTAGACAAGGTTTTTCCTTACTGACAATACATTTTAAACAACTAGTTGCACTAATAATATAAAGTGCAAAATAATGTAAGATATGTGTTTGATTCTTTCTTAATGTGAATTAGCACAAATAGTGATTGACAATAGTTGAATGGTATCAGGCATGGTATCAGGTGTTCAAGACTTTTAAATATGACTGTTGTTTTTTTACTATTACTGTTGATGTTAAAAATAAGGCGATGTAAAAACATTTGAACTTGTTTGCGTGTCATAGGAAAGCAAAAAGGGTCTGAATATAATTTGCATTAACACCTATTCCTATGAGACGAGCAGAGTTTATATAAGATTCTTTAGTTAGCAGTTTCTCAGCAATTTCCTCTACATCAAGACAGTAGCTTGGGTTACATTTTAATTACAATCGTTAAATGTCAATCTAATGAGATTAAAATGAAAACCCATTGTAATATTGATGTTGTTGCAAATGTAAAATAAGCTGTTAGCTGCAATTATTTTCACTTGTGGTGCCTGCATACTTCTTTCTGACCTCACCTCTTATAATATACCACTGTTTTGTGTTCAACAGAGAAGTTGAACCAAATATGATATCAATACTATTTTATTAAAATGCATGGTTACTAAAGAACTCTATTGTTTGCTTCATTTTGAAAGTAAGCTAAATTGAACCGAAGTCTCAAAGGTGAAGTCATATGCTGAACTGTGGTACCGAGTAAAGTATTGTTATATTGTTATATCACACATTGTTCTGGAATAATGAATTGTGCACCAAATGAAGTGATATAGCAAATGCAATTTATTATTAAGAGGATTTTTGTACTGTATTTCTAATATGCTGATGAGTGCAGATAAAATAAACAATCTCAACATTCTAAATATACGTGACTTTTATTTTTCCTAATAAATTACTGTATTAAAATGTGTGCCGTGTTTTATTAGATAATAGGTTAGAAATAGTATAGCTGCTGTATTTAATTTCAAGTTCTTCTCAGAGTGATTTGAACTGATATTGAGCTGCATGCAGCAATTAAGGTACCAAGCACAGAAGAGAATGAAGCAGAGAGCATAAGACCAAAGGCAACAAGCAGTGTTAGCTATATTTTATTCATGATTATACAATATGATTATGCAATATGGTTTAACAGGTTGAAAATCATAAATTCATTCATTAATCATATGATTTAATGGTTTATCAATTTTGACCAGTAGGTGGCAGAGGCAAACCTGTTTCAATTATTAATTCATTATTAATGGTTAATCACTTTCGATGTGAAATTTATGTCAATTTGACAAGTCTAAAGATTAATTTTAAGTCGAATTCAGTGAAATTCAGTCAAGATCTTTAAAGTTGTTGTACGTAGGACAGACTAGTGCTTGAACTAGGCTTTGCATTCCAAATTCAAAATATTAAAGAGGGGTTTTGTCATCTGGCCCCTCCTCCTTAGACTGACATGCAGGTTGCCAGATTGGCGACACCAACAGGAACTGACCCCTTTCATTTGGCAGTTTCCATTAAGTTAAATAAAAATGAAATACGCCAACTGGCAACCCGGGTGTTGAAATACAATTGGGTAAACTGGCAGTGGCGGGTTACACAGAAGAAACAAACACATTCCGACTCAAAACTATAATAACAAACTAGAATAACATTTTTTAGATAAACAAGTATGTTAACTTAGCTTGCCTCTTAAATATCTGCAAACATGTTATTTTTATGCTTCATTAGAGTCCTAAACCAACCAGCAGACAGGAAGTTCAGGCAACTATGGCTAAATTAGTATGTGTTCTTGGCCTGACCTAAGGAATACATATTGTGACCAGTTTTTTTACCATAAGGTAATTTAATCAAAAGTTATAGTGTTGTTTTTTTGTTGTTGTTTGTTTGTTTGTTTGTTGAACGTTTGACTGCAAGGTGGCGTTGTTCCAAAACTTTTAGAGTTCCATCAGCTCATGGTGCCAAATACATATATTGAGCTTTATTATTTAGAATACACCAATGTGTTTCTTAAAATGCAGCAATTTATGACAAAATTCTCAATATAGCTAACTTGCAAAATGACTGACACAGGAAAAATTCATTACACTTGGAATGTCACACCAAATCTAATTAGACCAGTCTTGTGACTTTTGTCCAAACCTTTATAAACACACAACAAATATGATGTGAATACACTAAAGCATTGCAGAGATATAGCCTCAAGCCCATTTTGCACACTCTTTGTCATATTTGTTCACATGTTAATTGAGAATGGTTTGACTAATCAACTTGAATTTCATAACTTTGCCATTATCAAGAAGCTTTGTAAAATTACGGTTGAAACTCTGATGTCACAGGGACTAATTTCCACTATCCTTACTGCATTTAATAATTAGTAATTCATTCATGACAGAATATTCATTTTTGGGTAAACTATCCCTTTAATGTTGAGACTGTCCTCTATCTATGTGGCAAATGTAATAACTTTTCTGCAAGATGGCTGCCATAGACTCCCACATAAGAAGAATAACGGCACCAACATCAGTGCCGATAGCCTCATGGACAGTTTGATTGCATACAGTGTCATTGTGCTTCAGACATCCTGAGTTCGAGTGCTAGCTCACAAACCTTTCCCAATCCCATCCCCCTCTTTCTCTCTGTCCCACTTCTCTTTCTGTCCTATCAAACGAAAGACCAAAAAAAATAGTTGCATGCCGTGCTATCCATTTATGAAAAGCACTAGTGATGGCACAACAGCAAGTGGCCAATCAGAGACATAAGGTCCCTTTAGAGGTAGTCCTTAAATCATCTCTGTTGAATTGAACCCTTCAGGCATAAGTGTACACTAATAGTGATTTTTGTAGAGAATGGTGTCGTAACGTTTGTGTTGGGCCGGTTTAAGTCAAAGTCCAGGGTCATCTTATCCTCACAGCCTGTAGAGGAACAGAGTTGATTAAAAAAGCAAAATGTGAAAAGTGTTTTTAACTGTCTGTGATTAAGCACCAAGTGGAATATCTGACAAATGCATTTGTGATCAATTTGATTCACTGTTTATTATACCTTAAGGAATATATTTCATCAGTCTTTGTATTTTCAAGTCAGCTTCTCTAGCATACAAATGTGTTACTGTTTTAAGGGTCTGTATTGCTGGTGTGTGGTTAACTGACATTACACATGCATTGTGTGTTAGGGGCCGGGCTCCTGTCCTCCACAAACATTCCCTTGCTGTTGGCAAATATAAACCCAGCAGTTTCCCCATTGCTTCGCTGATATGCCATTAGCTTTGAGTTCCTCACTTTTCCGTACAGCATAAGAAGTGTTTGAACTTTCAGCATGACTCTGGCATTGGTGCTTTTGCTTTGTGTGTTTTTGGGGACACATGGTTTCAACACACAGCTTGTTATTGAACCCCAGCCCGACTTTGATGTGGAGAAAGTGAGTATGAGTTTTCAGTCATTTGGGTTGTGCTTTAATAGATTTTCTGGGAAAGTAGTTTAAACGCCGAATGAATGTTTTTTGATTTAACAGCAGAGGCATTTCAAGTGAAGCTGTGTGTTTATATAGCATTTGTCCAAAGGTTCAAATTCAAAAACAAACAGTGAAGGGGCGGACATCAGTGTCACACATCACTATAGTTTACATAATAAATACAGTAATACGTAACTTTTGGTTTTAATGGTTTGAATTATTTTTCGTTGTTAGTACATGGTTAACTTAGAAACTATGAAATGACTAGATTTTTTTCCAAGCTGTTTTTTTCAGTAACAGTAGTTAAGCCTTTGGGCCTTGAGTAAACTGCTAACTATCTATACTACATTTACTGTCAGTTTACAGGTAAATGGTACCGGCTTGGACTTGCAGATGAGTCACCGTTTTTTGCAAAGTACAAAAACCTTCTGAAGATTTCTAAAGGCCTTCTGGAACCAGATGCCACTGGAAATGTGAATCTGACCATGTGGAGCATGAGGTGCAGAATTCTGGATAGGATATTGTTCAGTATTTACATTATCACACCATCTCGAAAAACAAAAGGGGAACATATTGTAATGGGAAAATACATTTAACCAAAATATTTGAGCTCTGTGCTATTTTTATTTGAACTTACAGACCTTATGGATGCTCCATCAGTGTTTATTTATATGAGAAGACAGGAGTTCCTGGAGAATTCACTTACTTCAGCAAAAGTAAGCTTTCATTTCCTCTCTCTAACATCTTTGTGATCATTTCTTATCAAATGTTGTCTTTATTCACACTCAGAACTGTGTGAAAGGAGATTTGGCTTTAGAAAATGTCAAAATCGTTCAAATGCATTTAAATCCATTTAAATTACACTGAAAAAAAAGTGGTAAGCTGTGTTACCTTAAACTACCCAATCTAATATAGGATTTAGCCTGTATACTTTATTAAAGTTTTTTATTTAAATTTTACTAAGCACTTTTTATGACCGGATGGAATCAATCACTTAATTAATAACATGATAATTCTGACTTTTTGTCATTTTAAGGGCACAAGATAACTAAAGACATCACAATAGTGGAGACCAATTACACTGATTATAGTTTGGTCCTTAAATTCAAGAGCATGCACAAAGAATACACTCAAGTAGCTCTTTACGGTAAGTCTACACTATATCACTTGTGTTTGATATATTAATGAAGCATACTAATTTGTCAGAAACATTCTCCTAGGACGGTCGTCCACACAGAGCCCAGAATTAATAGAGAAGTTCAGATCTTTTGCTTTATCTCTGGGCTTTTCTGACGAGGCCATTGTCATTCCAGCAGATGTTGGTAAGTTTTCATGTGATATAATGAACAAAAACTGTTTATGTCAGACTGCCACGCTGCAAATGAGCAGGAATAAACGGCACTAAGGCTAATGTTTAATGTTTATGTGACCTTAAATAGGGCCTCTAAAGTTTGCTGAATAAACAAAACCCCATGCACACATAGCACATGACTCTTAAAGCAATAGCGTGCCCAAAAATGAAAACTTCTGCTATTTACTCACCCTTTATCAGAGATGTAAAAGTATTTTTATTTGAACAAACAGCTGATACAATTTTAATAATAATCCTTGAGTAATCCACATGACTGAAGTCCATCAACTAACATCTTAGTAAAGTAAAAACCTGCATGTTCTGCAGTCTGACAACACATTCAATACTACATTACTTAAAATCTGTTCTGATAAAGAAACAACATCCCTTATATCTTTGACATATTTCCAGGAAATTGACATTTTTAGGTGTGAATTATTCCTTTTTACATTTTTATGGTATACAACTACGTATAAATGCACAGATTTGTCATGCATTTATTCATTTGGGTGTTGTTGTTTTTTTTAGATCCCTGCCCCATCCAAGAACCAAGGTATGGATTTATCACTTCATCTTACACATGAGAGGCTGGGGTTAGTTGTCTGTATTACAATAATTTAACCTGTCTACCATTATCATTAAGAAATAACATATATTTTATACATATAACATTTATTTAATTTTATTTATTTCATAAATACAATATAATAATTTAATTTATATATAAATAGCTGCAGCATGTGTTTTAGTGACAGAATTTATAGTGAATTTTACTATTACATCCTTTAGCCAGTAGGTGGCAACAGTCAATGTTAGTGAGTCAATGAATCAAACGATTTGTTCAAAAATACAGATTGATTCAGTAAAGAAACCCTTTTGATCTGCTCTGACTGAGAAACAGTCATTACCCTTTCAGTCGAATCACTTCGACATTACATATGGGAACTCGCCAGAGAGACTTAATGCCTTTGAGCTTTATACAAAAGGCCAATGAATATTGGCGTGCACTTGATTGCGCTCAGGTGCACCTCGTCAATGTTTGAGTATAAGAGGGCACATGCAGATTTTCGCTTCAGAGCCGAAGCCGTTCTGAGGTACTTCAGGAGACCCCTTCTGCGATTTTGGAGGCCGATACGAGGAAGAGTCCTACTTTTAGGAGTTCCTGCTTTCCTGCTCTCTCGTCTGACAGCGTTTTATCTGGGCGGCTGTCAGCGGATCGTGCGGGCTGGTAGCCTTTCTAAAGCAGGATGTGCCAGTCATCTTGCAAATCCAGCGAGCAAAAACCCTTTTGAGGTCTTTGCCGCGTTAGGTCTTCCCTGGCCAACCGGGAGAAACAGCGAATTTTCCCACGGTTGGTGACGTATTCTCCGGAATGCCGAACTGATCGTGCGTTTCTGGGTGCAGAAGTTTCCTCGCTTCTTCGCACGGACATGATCGTTGCCTCGCGTGTCTGGGCCGAGCACACACTGGGGGGAGCTTTTGATGATGGTCAATGGATTCATTGCAAGCGTATGACCATGGCTATGTTGAGGTCCTACCTCTCGCTCACTAGACAGCTCCCCTCGTGTCCTTCCCGTAAAACAGTGAGGCGCCTGGGGCACCTCCAGGTGTCCGTGCAGAATGCTCCGTCCGGTGTAACAGTCGAGTGGACTTCTGCCGCACCGCATAGTCCCGTGGTCCTTCTGGAGGAGACCGCTCCCCCCATAACAGGGCTGAGTGTGTCCTTCAAAGCGCCCTGAGGAGATGAGATGTCTTCAGCAGCATTAGAGGGTGAGTCAAATGGCGAGGCTCAAGCCGCCTCGGGAAGGCGCCGCACTACGGTGTCTCCCCCGGCCGCGGTGGATACCAAACTGTCTGCTCTGCTCCTCCGCGCCGTGGAGCGATTTGGTTTGGAGGTGCCGCGTGTGCCTTCAGCCGACCCTTTGCGGCTGGATAATTGGTTTCTGGGAGGTGAAGATGTGGCCCCGCCGTGCTCTCCTCCGGTGCCATTCTTCCCGGAAGTTCACGATGAGCTTACCAGGTCGTGGCGAGCCCCTTACTCGTCGCGCCTGCGCCCAGGCTCTTCGGCCCTCGCCACTCTCCAGGGGGTATGCGGCGGTCCCTCAGGTCGAGCGTGTGCCGGTTCACCTATGCCCGCGCTGTGCAGCCGCTTGTTGTGATCAGCCGCATCTCCCATCCGAGGCAAGCAGACTTTCGTCCGCTTTCGCTGGCGATGTCTACTATGCCGCCGGGCAAGCTGCTATCGCCGCGCATGCGCTGGCAACGCTTCAGGTCTATCAGGCTAGAGTATTGCAGCTTCTGCACGAGAGTGGGCCTCACCGGGGGCGATGCAGGAACTCTGCGCCACGACAGACCTCGCTCTTCAGACGATGAAGGTCGTGGTGCGTGCCCTTGGCCAGGTGATGTCCACAACGGTAGTCCAGGAGCGACTTCAATGGCTGAGCCTGATGCAGGTGCCGGCCACTGAGAAAGCACGCTTTCACGACACCCCCATCTTCCAGGCTGGCCTATTCGGCGACACTTTCGAGGACTTAGCCCAGGAGTTCTCCACAGTTCAGCAGCAGATTGAGGCGATGTCTCACGTCCTGCCTCGGCCAGCCAGTCCACCCCTAAGTGCTCCTCCGTCTGCTCGTCGCCGAGGGCATCCCCCTGCGGCTTCCAGGAATTCTACTCCGACCCTGCGATGCCCAAACGGCGGCCCGTCGTCAAGCTGGCTGTGGGCGAGGGGCACTGCCTACTGATCAGGGACCAGTCTTTAACACCCGGAGGGACGGGAAGCGTTCCTGACACAGGCAGCCCGGAGGTAATGAGGACTGCTCTTCAGGTGACGTCGATGACATCTCTGTCCCCACTCCTGGAGGAGGGCCAGGAGTTTCTGTGCACACAGAGAGAGGCAGTCTTAACAAAAACAAATTTCATCATCTCCGGGCCAGTGTCCGAAGGTCCCCATCTAACAAAAATCTTTCTGTCTTCACAGATGCTGACCCAGGATGCTGTGTCGCCAGCGTGGGAGCCAGGGAGACAGGCAAGTGCTGCTCAATGCAGCCAGACGAACAGTCCCTGTCCCCGCCCCGCGGTCAACGTTCCCTTGATACTCCTGTTGATGCGGCTTGGAGCCTGGATAGCGCTCCCGGCCCCCTCGCAGTGGTTGATTCGGACGGTACGCCTCGGCTATGCGATTCAGTTTGCCAGACGCCCACCCCGGTATCGCGGCATCCGCTTTACTTTGGTCCGTTCAGAAGCCGATGATGCCATACTGCACGAGGAGGTTGCTATCCTACGGGCAAAGGACGCAATCTAGCCTGTCCCTCCTGCTGAGATGAGGTCGAGATGTTACAGCCCTTACTTCATCATGCCCAAAAACTGGTCTCTTTAAAAAAAAAAAAAAGACGCCGTTCAATATGCTCACTTCGAACCGCATACTAAAAAATATGCATTCGGAGCCGGGATGGGCTCGCAGGACGCGTACTTTCATGTCTCGATTTGCCTCGCCACAGACCCCTTCGGCGGGTTGTGTTCAAGGGTCAAGCATATCAGTACCGAGTCTTACCCTCTAGCCTGTCTCTGAGAAAAGAGTAAACTCTCTGAAAAAAAAAAAAAAAACAGAGAGGATCTCTTTTTTTGGCATGGAGCTGGACTCGATCGAAATGGCTGCCCACCTGTCCAACGAGCGCCACAGGCCATGCTGAAATGCTTGGATATGTTCAGGCACAAAACAGCGGTTCCTCTCAAAACTCAAAGGATCCTGGGGCATATGGCAGCTGCAGCCGTGGTCTCGCCACTGGGCTTGCTCATAAGGCCGGTGACACACTGGATGCGTGGCGTGAGCGTCTCAGCTGCGTGGCGTGTCCGTTTTTATTTCGGCTCCCAT
>JAUCNO010000795.1:15247320-15265065 GCA_032353835.1 Enteromius viviparus | reverse complement strand
ATATATAGATAGATATATAATTATATACAATTTTATATATATATATATATATATATATATATATATATATATAATTTAAAATAAAATAATAACTTGTGATTTCAAACCTGCATTTTTAGCATTATTACTCCAATCACGTGATCCTTTGAAAATTGCTGTAATATTCAGAATTGTTGTTGAAAAAAATACATTAATTTATTATTATGTTTACAGTAAATTTACTGGTGTGAGTTCGGTTACAGAATGCGGTTGTCACAACCGTAAATAACCAAACTGTGTGTGAACATAACCGTATTAAGGATTCTAAAACAGGATTGACAACCGTATTCTGCTGCTGTGTGAACGCAGCCTTGTCAGTTAATGACAACTCGAAGAAAGAACTTGCGGCTATATTGGATTCTTGTCAACAAGTGATTATATCACGGTAATATTATGGATGTCGACATCTTTGATACTACTTCAGTTACAGTTGCTATGGTTTCTGGTAAAGAATACAGGCTTGACTCCCGTTTCACGTTCAGACAGAATTCTAAACACAACTAAAAGCTGCTGTGTGAACAGGACATTTCGAGACTCACACCAGAAAATAAAATCCAGTACTGAAAACCGTATTCTGCTGCTGTGTGAACGCAGCCCTGTCAGTTGCAACAAGCAACTTAAAGAAATAACTCGCGGCTATATTGAATTCTTCTCTTGACAAAAAGTGATAACATCACAGTAGTATTATGGACACCGTCATCTTTGATACCACTTCGGTCACTGTGGCTAAAGTTACTGGTAAGAAATACGGGCTTGATTCCCGTTTCAGATTCATACAGACAGAATTCTAAATACAACTGAAAGCTGCTGTGTGAACAGCATTTCGAGACTCACATCGGTAAAGAAAATCCCAAATACAGTACTGACAACCGTATTCTACTGATATGTGAACGTAGCCTTTCTTATATTTTAAATAATTAAAAACTTCTTACTGGCAAATGGGTAAAAACTTAGTTTAAAAGAGGGTAGCAAAGATTGGTAAAGGTATAAAAGGGCAATTATTCTGTATTTTGGGGCAGCACTATGATCTTTTCCCTGCGCAATTAAACAAAACCTACATCTGTGCTGAATCAATTACGGTAAATCGATTAATTGTCGATTACGGCATTACATTTATTTTGCATTGAATATTGTGTCATTTCATATTGTAAATTGAAGCCAATTAATCAGTCATTTAATTAGCAAATCAATCAATCAATCAATTAACGTGTTTCCTGAAAAGCATTCCTCCACTATCATCACTTGTCAGCAACAAATGATGGGTGGTTTAATTTGTATCATTGGTCTGTCACCATAAACCCCTCTTTGGGGTCCTCTGTCCCTTTCTACTCCTTCATCCCCTTTCCATGTCCCTCCCCCACTCTTCACTTTCACCCAATTACCCCCCTCCCTCCCCTTTAGACTGCCCCTTTTACGGAGTGCCATTATGCTGCGGTGGGTGAAGGGAACAGGGGGATAACAATGAAGATAAAGAAAGCATGCGGTTAGAGGCTTGTGAATGGCTCCATTCAGCAAAGCCAGCCAAACAGAAAAGCAGCTCTGCTCTCCCAAACCCAGAAGTTTCACTTATACAACTGGGTCTTTATCCTCCATAATTACTCGCTAACATATACATATGTGCATGTACAAGCATGCGCAGTTACTGTTCTGTACTGTACTGCACACACATTCAGCAAACCATACAGTATACCAGTAAATGGGTAACGTCATAGTGCGAAAGAATTTAATACCATTATAATAATATCATTTAGCATTTTACACCATTTATATAGAGCAAAACACACATAAGACCTCTTCTGGGAACTTTCTATCACTTCCATAACACTTTTTTATCATCCTTTTCTATCCATCAAATCCCGAACTTAAATGAACACAAAAAGTTTAGAAAATTGTCTGTGTTTCCGGAGCCTCATCAATGAACTAAATCTGAAATCTAAGATCTAATATAAGATTTTCTTTCGATGAATACCCTATTTTTGACCCTAAATCTGTCCCTGAGGTTCAACATATGGCTGTCACTTGACAAGAAGAGTAACATTTTTGTGTAAAGTTATTTTTTTAAAGGGTGCATAACCTTAAAGCAAACTCTAATTACATTTACAGGCTGAAATGCTTTGATGAGCGCAATTGAAATTCAGTGATATATGTGATTTTACACATATCATTTACAAAAAGTGTATATGACTTACGCATATATGCAAAGCGTTCATGCAGACTTATTTCTGCGTGGTTTACTTAAATGAAACGTTTTTGTCTGGGGTCCCGTTCATGAAACCTATCACTTCACTCATGGCCTCTCTGCCTGTTACCACACAGATGTGTAACCCCAGCCGAGTGTGTCTGCACTTATTAATCAAAACGAAACACTCAGACGCACACACACTTTGGGGCTGAGCTGTGTGTCAGTATTTGGAGAAAGGAGGCCCATATGGGCAATCCTGCATCTCTTTTCTGTGCTGGCAGCCAGGCAGATGTCACATGGTCTAACAGGTCACCGTGCACAGACATAAGACGAATAGCTGTGCAGTACAGACTGCATGGGGCCCCTCAGCCGTCTGCCAGCAGAGTCCCCCAGTTCACCCCACTCCCCACCACACACACACACACATGCATATTACATGCTAGATTTGTTATAATGTACCACTTCGTAGTTCTATTTTATATATTTTTTTCTTATATAAGGTGTAAAATATAAGGTTCTTATATTTTTTGTGTTTGCATTATAAAATGGAAAACAAGGTCTTGGAGGCAAAAATAACTAGATATATTAGGTGATATTTTAATATATAATAGATAAAACATGCAACATGATCAACCTATCTATCTATCTTTCCATCCATCCATCCATCCATCTATCCATCTATCCATCTATCTATCTATCTATCTATCTATCCATCTATCCATCTATCCATCTATCCATCTATCCATCTATCCATCTATCCATCTATCTATCTATCTATCTATCTATCTATCTATCTATCTATCTCTCTATCCCCCTCTCTTTATATGTTCATAAATTTTACCCTGATGTTTAAGAAAAAGAAAACAGAAAAAAACACTTTTCAACTCACTACCTTTAACACTTCCTTCACTTTCAAAGACAATTGTTTGGCTTCTTCATATCTGCTAGAATAACCTAAAGTTTATTACCAAAAAGGATGAAGAAATTTAAAAGTCTCCCTCAGTTGCTTAAAGACATTGCTTGCTTTGATTATTTAACGCAGAAAAAGTTTCAATTTAAAAATGTTTAAAAATGCACACAACTGCACATTGAGGCAAACATGCATGCAAGTGTGTGCACATAAACACTCAGCTTTTTCAGGCCTGCAGGGCTGGGTCAGGGTTACTTTATACACCTTTGAACATCCCTTTTCAGGGCATGGTGTGAAATGGATTTGAATGAGAAAGAGGAGGTCAGGAGAGGAGGTGTTGAGGCTAGGGGAGGGAAAGAACGAAGGGAACAGGGTGGGAAACCGACAGGAGGGAAGAAGAAAAGGAGGTAGACGGATTTTCTATTTGTAAAAAAAAAAAAAAAAAACAGGGCCACCGGTTATTGAGTTGCATGAGAAGGATCTCCCTTTCTCTTTCTGTGCTCTCCAGCCTTCTCCCTTGCTTGTCCCCTCTCTCATTACCATAGCAGCTGCAGAGCTGTGTGTGTGTGTGTGTGTGAAGGGAGGGGGTCCGGGTCGGGCAGTGTGACTTAGGCAGGGGCTCCCGTCAATGGTGGGCCGTCTGGAGAATGAATAGAGGCGCACAGAGTTGAACTGGATGAACAAAAGAGAAGAGGAGAGAAGAATGGGCGAGTGAATTGGGCGGCTTGTCACTGCGAGCTAGAGCACACAAAATGGAGTGAAATAGTGAAAGAAAGTTAAAAGGAGCAGAGGGCATGCAAGGATTGGCCTGGCCACCTGTCTCTCTCACTATCTGTCTTTTGCCCCTTCTGTCAATGAAGAGACTAAAAGCTGTAAGCATGAGAGTGTGATTTAGGCAGAAAAATGCACTGTAATGTGATGTAGTATTTGATGTGCGAGTTATTTTCTTGCGTCACCGAATGCGAACAACAAAATCAAAACTCAAAAAAAGAATTGTATGACCCAGCTTGAATATAAACAAAACTGCAAGTTGTTGCATTGTTATCTTAGACGGTGCTGGCAGGAGTTTGCGAACAGATATACCAGATGTAAACAAGCTGTTTAACTCAATGTTGGGAAGGAAACACGTGGCAATTTTAATATTTTATGCAAGCTCCCCCTCCTAGCAGTTAAGTTACAGCGACCCAGATATTTCAGCTTTAACAGTATTTTTATATTCAGCAACTGTCCCCTGCTCTTTAGGTTGTTTGCATAATAGGGATCATGCAAATGTTGCAGTGTTGTTGCAATTAGCATCAGCTTCATAATGGTGGTCATTCATTCAGTTAGTAATTCTTTAGCTTATCAGCCATCCGTAAAGCTATTGAGACACAGACATGCACCAATGTGCAACTTGTTGGAGGAATTGACATTTTTTTAGAGTTCAAGTTCAATATATAGCTGAAATGGCAAGCTGATAGCCAAATATACTATGCAAGTCAATTGCTATCAGCAATTGTTTGCTTCCCAGAATTCTTCAAAAATATCTTTTGTGAAACTCACATAGGTTTGGAACCTGAGGGTGAGGAAGTTCCAAATTTGTCATTCAAGACCTTCTGAAGACATGCAAATTTTATCATACATTTAAAATATTGCTTATTACTTTTAATAAAAAAAATACATTGTTTCAAACTTATACATAATTTGCATTATGCCAAGGTTTTTTAAACTTTTAGTGCAATAAAACAAAGCCATGAAAGTGTGCTTAAAATGTACACATTAATGTCTTTTAATTTAATTGATATTAAATTTCCTAAGTAAAGTATAATATTTGAATAATGCTCATATGGTTTGAGGTACACTCCAAATGCACATTCAATAAAATTAAGCACTCTTATTATCCTGGTATTCATGGTTAACATAGACTTGTTTTAACTAGTTCATTCTTTGCGGCCAAACTGGTGTTTACTAAGGAGCTAACTGCTAAAAGGCTGCTCAAGGCTATGTATACACATGTGGAACATGTTTTTCTGTTACTTAACGCTGTTACACTTATATCCGTAAAGACACTTGTTTAGTCTATATGTGCTTTCACAGTCCGTTAGTCACAACCACTTTTCTTGGAAATATTGAGCAACCCTATAGCTCTGAGGCACAGGAAGAGGCAAAGAAGGAACAATAACATTCAGGAGAATCCTCACTGAGTCACACACAAGTCTATGCATTACACCAGTCATTTTCTTAAAACCACAGAATTTAATATCTAAAATGCCTTTGTACAAAAAGTACAAAATACAGCAAGAAATAGATTTGCTTACATCATTCGAAACATAAACAAACAGCTAAACAGATATAAAAACACAACAAAATAACAGTTCACGAAAGACAGAAACATTACAAGAGGTTTCTTTGATGAAAATAATATTTCAAAAGTTGGTCCCCAAAACAAAATCACAGTCATTTGACTTTTTTTCTCTCAATCAAAGACGTTACTTTTACTTTCATGTCATAAATGTTATGGCATAATCAAGTAAAGACTTGTGCATTGTGCAACTTCTTGTTACACTGGTTTTACCATGTAGCATCCCCCTTAAAAAGAGGAGGATGGGACTTCAGAAAGGAAGTGCTCCAAGATTTTTCTGGACACTTTACTTGTATGTTCTCCCATTGTGTCAAAAGTATGCCCAGTAACACCGTCATATTTTTTTACTACAGTTGTCTAGAATAGGTTTGACTTTTCATATGGAGAGACATTCAAGCAGAGTGTGTTACATAACTACACATACAGTTATTCAGTTCATAGGCATATAAAAGCCCTTGCAAAGAATGAGTGAAAACCACCCTGGAGCTTCCATACAATAAGAATTGTTTTTCCATTTAGAAAAATAGTATCTTAAAAAGTTGGCATGACACCAACAACTCATAAAACAGCCATCAGTGCAATATTTAAAACATTCTCAAGTATAAGTGATGCATATTTCTATACTGGCTTTGAAGCATTTCAAAAGTCACAACATATTTAAACCTTACCACATCTTGCCTGAGTTGACAAGGGGTTTAAGAGGACAAGGCCAATGTGCTTTACGATCCAGTGCACTCTATACACTGATCTATGGATTTGCTCAACCTCTGAATTACAAAACCATGTGGCTTGAAATGTGTGGATCAGCTAAATAATAATAAAAAAGCTTTAGTGTCAGAAACACAGTTCACATAGGAACTCCATAACAAAGTATTGATTATGACACGACAGACAAACCCTATTTGGTAGTGTCTGGGCCAGGAAGTGTTTGCGTGGATATTTTCATTTAAGAGGTGAGAGATCTCGAATGGTTCATTATGATATTAAACTAGATGAGCAACATTGCAATGTCATCATTATAATGCATTACAGTTGAGGTATCAGACATCAGTCCCTGTTTTAGACAATATGCAGAGAGAATGTGTACATAATGTAATTCTGTACAAGAATATTTATGTTGGTCCAGTCAGCGTGCGAATTATTTATTGAGGGGGGGGGGGGGTGTCAACAATATACGTCTGTCTGCAATGTTTAGATTTTGTATGCAGTAGGTTAAACGTCAATTATGTAAATGTGTTTAAAACAAAACACAATATCTATTTTAAAAATACCTAATAGTTGTGTAAATGCTCTTCCTGTTACATACTGAATTTAGCGGTAAACGTGTTATCAAATTGTTGCTATGGTTACACGAACTCGAATTTACGCATGTTCTCAGATTCTATTTATTCAATTTTTTTGCAGCTCTTAAACCGGTGATTAAAGTAAATGTAATAATAATAATTATATCTGCATACTTTCAGGACAACTGTTGTTTTATTCGTTTGGAGTGTTAAAGCCTTATTGTAGGAGTCAGACCCCTCCCCATAATTCGCACCCTGAGACTAGTCGTTCTGAAGGACCACCTAGTGTCATCTTTTTTTTTACTTTGATACGACCGTTCAATTCGTCATATTCTCAAATAAATCTATAAATAACACAGCAATCATTTTCATCATGCATCCAAAGTTGGCAAACGACATCCATGACATTGTACCAACCCAACATTATCAAAAATAGCCTTTTGGATTTGAATTCTGTGCCTATCGATATCAAATCAGTTTCCTAAATCCATTACATCACAAACAAGCTGTCTTTTACTTTGGCACGAAGGGATCAAATGTATGATAGGCTTAAAGGTACAGCGTCAGATCTTCTTTGATCGCCTTAGAGCGCGCTTGATGAGTACTTCGCCCGTGTGACGAGGTAAAGAACGATGTCTTGATGTCCACCAAACGCAGCTATGTGCAGGGCACTCCATCCATCTCTGTTGGCCAGACGGATGTCTGCACCAAACTTCACCAGCAGCTTTACTAACTCCAGGTTGCCATCGATCACGGACTGATGCAGCGCCGTCTGTCCCTCGGGTCCGAAAGAGTTCACGTTAAATTCACAGTTTGTCATGTTTTGCAAGAGAGAATGAAGCTCTTTAGTATTGCCCTTCCTGAGCGCTTCCTGAAACACTCTTTGACGCGCAGAGCAAGTCACGTCCGCCTGACTCATGATTTCAACAGGTAGACGACTGCAGCCCTTCGCTTGTGTTTTTGGTAGAAGAAAATGAGCCAGATATTCGTCCTAACTCCGAATTCACTGAGCGAACGTTCACTAATGGACAGTGAACATTAAAAGACCAAGCTCCAGGGTTTTTACAATTCCCCCAGATTACGCGTTCCGCAGTAGACGCTCGATATTATTACTCAAACATATCATACGGTCCTTAAGAGCTTCAGTATTCCATGCTCCAATACTCTGTTCCTAAATGGGGAAAGTGTATATACTGTCATTTAATCTCTGCAAATGCAAAGCATCAGGAAAATAATTTTACATTCAATACAGTAGACGTGTGTTTGTGGGCTTTACCTAGGTGGTTCCCACGAACGCCTGTTGAATAGGCTCCTGCTCCGCGCGCTGTGTTCTGACTGTAAGCTCCGTTAGCGCTGAGCGACTAGATTCCGCCTATTGAGGCTCATTTGAATAACAATAACCCGTCACGAAGTTCGTCTTTTGGGGCGGAGACTGCGTTCGTTTCACAGGCTGCAGAGTGCAGTGTTCTTTATATAGGCCTACACAAAAGCGAAATGGAAAATAAATGAACAATAAAAGTGCTAAAAGTCGTTGGAGTTCGTGATTCATTTGTTTTCAAGTGGCATGCTGCTGCTGGTAACGCCACGTTATAGGCTAATATATTTGTATTTTACACTATCTATCTATCTATCTATCTATCTATCTATCTATCTATCTATCTATCTATCTATCTATCTATCTATCTATCTATCCCTCTCTCTTTATATGTTCATAAAAAATCTATCTGTGGTCAAATCCCACCAGGTGTCTCACACTCCCTGAGCATTTGCCTATCAACAATCCATTTGTTAAAGAGACATCAACAAATGGGGGAATTAACTTGACCGCATTTCTTCTGGCAGCAGGTTCTGTTCTCAGTGGTAAAATAGTGTCCTTAGGCACCATGGGAACTAGGCTACTGCATGCTGTTTTTGTATCACCCATGCAGCCACAATTTGGCTCAGACTGGAGCCCAAACTATGCCATTTTCTAACTTGTTGGGGCATGACAAACAGTTGCTTCATTAGTAATATGTTTTAATAAAGTTTAAAGTATGTTAAATGATTTGTATGTAAAAATTAGATAGTTTTTATTAAAAGCAAGTAATTTTAAGTCGGAAGACGGGTCTTTCGGGTACACAAAAGATTATCCCATTGTTTACACACTTGTCTGAACAAATCTTGCATGCTCACCAGTGAAAAACAAGGGTTGAACTTGTCTTTTTATTCAGCACATGAAAACACAATTTCAAGCGTCTCTTAACTCTAAAAACCTGACTTAACTTGTCTGTAGGTTCTGTGGTTTTGTTGAATGTGTCTTCTTTGCCAGTTCAATAGACTCTCATTCAAATGCCTTAAAAATCTTTGGCAGTGTAACAGGATCTCAGTGGCTGAACTGCAGTGACGTTTCAATAGGGAGGGTGGGTCATTCAGGATCCAATTTTAAACCACGTGCTCTAGGACCGTGGGAAAGAGTTGAGCCTTTCTTCCCAGCATAGGCGTATACACAGATAGAAAGTCAGAGAGAGAGGGAGGTAGATATTTCAAAACAGTTGCCTGTGGAAAGTTTTAAAACTGAACAGCGTGATAAATTCATTTGATTATATATTGTGTTATCTGTTTGCAAACAAAAGTGTGCAAATATGACAAAAGCTTAATGCGAATATTAACTGAAGTTTCTTTTATATGTCTATTTTATATTTTATTTTATTTGCAAAATGATCATACAAATGATGTGTGCTTTTAAATGTGAATCCTTGTTAAACAGGTCCTTGTTATGCAGGGTCATTTGTAGTGCCCTTGAGTAGGTACTTAACCCCATGTGCTGCAGGGCACTGCCCTTGCAATTAGTGAGCTATAAGTTTTTTGCTGACCTATTTATTTAGCATGGGAAATTTAATGATGGGTGATTCTCTTCCCACCTTTTAAAATTGACTTAAAGTGCATTATATAGGTCATACACTTATTCAAAAAGCTGTGTAGTCAGTATAATTATGATCAAAATGCAGCAACATTTTTACAAAATATTATCTAAATATGAACTTTTTTCTGTTATTAAAATATTTTTTATATTGCAATTTATGCATGAGACTACAGTCTTTAGTGTCATATTGTGATCCTTCAGAAATCATTCTAGTATGCTGATTTGGTGATCAAGAAACATATTTATTAATTATCGATGTTGAAAACTCTTGCTTTTTAATTTTTAAAATCTTCATTTAATTTTTTTTTTCAGGATTCTTCAATAAGTAGACGTTCAAAAGAGCAGCATTTATTTTAATTTATTGATTTTTTTGTAACCATAATGTCACATTTGATCACATTCTTAATTTCTTGCTAAATAAAAAACATTACCTTCGTTCATTTTCAAACTTTTGAACAGCAAAGCACAAGAACAGATCAAATAGTGCAAAAAGTGATACAAGAGACAGCAAAGAATAAATAAACCCATAGTCAAATATTTCATCATACTAAAACATTTGACTAAATTCATCAGAATGAGATGTTATAGGGAGCACACATGTGTAGTAAACATATGAAATCTGTGGACACTCTTCCATAAGTAGAGACTTCATGACATTTGCGAGCTCAGGCATTTGTTTAAGTGGAAACAGGGCCTGTAAATCTGTTGGTTTGTAGCGTCAGACAGTAGGAATGTCCTGTTTGTCTTGGTGTGTATTTGTTCACTGTACTTGGCGTTATGCTTGCGAGGCTGGCATTTGCGCGGTTGTGTGCGTGTGTGAGAGTCTGTACTGGTCTGTGTGTTTGATGTGTACCTTTGTGTGGGAACCAAGCTGCTTCCTGCCCTTGAACCACAACAGCTGTAGGGCAGGAGCTCCACTTGCTCAACCTCATAAGTTCAGACATGAGCGAGAAAGAGAGAGAGAAAGAAATGATACCTAATTGAGGGGAAGATCACATATTTTGCCATCTTTATATGTATGCAATCAAAGTTATAGCTTTAAAAGGGCCAATCAATAATTTAATCAACATTTAGTTTCACATATATTCTAATTGCATACTGTCCTTATGAAAATCAGTAAAGTTAATTGAATATTAGAGTATCAGCAGGCTTTGTGAGTTGTGTCTGAGGGAATATTTGTCCTTGCTAAAATCTCACCTCTCCGGCACAGCCCACCCTCCTCCAAGTGAGGGCTTTCCTGTTCCCGTCCCACTCTCAGGCTCTGTGTTTGTGACGGATATCCCCAGGAAAAGGCAACACTGATCATGATGTCAGACACTGCACTGCAGTAACCCTGATGACTGGAATATGATACCCAGCCATGTGTAGTGCTGTGTGAGAGATGAAGAAGAATAGGCCATTCTTTGGAGGACTCATATGAAAGTTTTCTCCCTGAAAATCTACTCCTCCATAGAGTATTCAATACATAAAGCTCTGTAAATCAGATATATCTGTATCATACTCTTCTGCAACAGTAAGGTATTTTTTAACAAGCCTAGTAGGCTTATGACCCGAGATGCTTTCGAGATGTTACAGAGGAAACTGGCTCCCTCTAGTGATTGAATACTCAAATATACTCAGTTCTATATGTAGCTTGTTGCCTGTTATTGCATGCCATTAAATAATAATGTAGACATTTAATTGATTTTATATATAGGCCTAGGTGTATCTGTAAACTGTAACTTTTAAACTGCTAAAATTTAGCTGTCAACCACCTGATATCTCTAAAGAAATTATGACTTTTGCATGTTAAAAAAAAAGAGCTTCATTTTGTTGACATGTATTGCATGAAAATTTGTATTTATACTGTCTTTATTAAAATAAATGTTTGGTTTTTATTTAAAGCAATGACATTTCAAGTACGGCTTAAGTATCCACGTGTCTTATTAAATACATAAGCAATAATAAGCAACTGTAAAATTCAAATGGCAAGGTTTGGCCAAGGAAATGTCAGAATCCTTCAACATCCTTACAGATTTTCTATTTCGCATAACCAAGAAAAATGCCTTTATTTTTATTTACAAAATGTTTGTTTTGAACATTCAGACGGCATTCAAAAATAACGTTTCATAACTTTAATGAACTGGATGTTCTTACCATTAAGATAATATTCAAAAATAAGGTTTTAGAACATTACTGAACAAAAGAATGTTTTGAACCTTCGAATGACATTCAAAAATAATGTTTTGTAAATCTATTGGAATTTTACCAAATATGTAGAACATCTTCGTTGATGGGTAGGCTCTGAATTGTACTTATGTCATTGATCATATAACAACTTGGTTAAAGCACCATTAGCAATTGTTAGTAGCTAAATATGTAATTTTTCCTGAAAAGAAAATAAAGTTTCCCTATTCTTTCTGAGCTCAGAACCTACTGTAGATGCACTAATCACACTGTTTTGTGTTTGGGTAGATGGACTGACATTACGATGAACTGAAATAGGAAAAGTCTGTATAATTTAAATATGCAGTGAAGCATGTGTATAGCAAACATGCTTTTGCTTTCACCTAAAACCAAACCGAGAGGTCAAACATAGAGCATTGGTATCAAGGGCAAGTTAACCATCCTTACTTTTGCTTACTTGCAACCAAGTCGCTCAGCCAAAAAAAAATGCATTTTAAAATGACCAAACATAAAATGCACGACTAATCTAAAGGATCAGTCCTGGAAGGGTCCATAGTTAATAATTGATTGTGATTTAATGAAGGTGATACAGCAAAGGGTCAGGGAATCACTCTACCGTTACAAACGGGTTGTGTTTTAAAACCGTTAAACGTTCCAGGACTCTATATGCAGATTTGGGGGAATTATAATCGAGTCAGTTTAACCTATGCTGTCTAGGTAGGCAGGACACTAGGTATTGAGACACTTCCCGCTGAGACTCCGAGTGGCGTGTCAACTGCAGTAACCACAGGGCGCCACCTGCATACGAGACAGCAGAGAGAAAAACACAGACTGCCTGCTGGGAATTAAATCACTTCTTTATTTACTCTTTTCGAAGGGATAGACAAAGCGTCGGTCATTTAAAGACGAACATAAATGCGGGTTGTTAAAGTACGTACTGCTGATAGTCTTGACTGTCATGTCGGGTAAGTTAGCATGCTCGCTAGTTGTCACTCAACTGGTGATCTTAAGACACGTCGCGACCTTAACATATCCATCAGGTGGCTTTCTTTAAGAACATATGCCGTCGTCGTCGTGTTGAGTTGAGATAGCATGTCTAAGTGCTAAGCTCCTGTTCTCATGTTTTGTAAATAAGAGACAACAGCAGCACATGCTAACGCGCAGCTAGCCGTCTAAACTTGACCCCGAACCTCTTTAGCGAGCTATGCTTCAACAAGTCAAATGTTACGACAGCTAACGGGATGGACAGACTGTCAATCCTCGCGTAAGTGACACCGAGCGACGAAATATTTGGATTAAATGCAGCAGCATGGATTAAAAGACCGTTTGGCTCGAATATTTGAAGTTTCAAGTGCGTTGATCATCACGCGAGTTGGCTAGCGGTGCTCGCTAGCTCAGCAA
The DNA here is from genome assembly GCA_032353835.1 of Enteromius viviparus. NCBI lineage: Eukaryota > Metazoa > Chordata > Actinopteri > Cypriniformes > Cyprinidae > Enteromius > Enteromius viviparus. The sequence goes on along the minus strand of JAUCNO010000795.1, from coordinate 15,251,841 downwards.
CCCGAAACAAGCAAGTAAGTATTTCTGTTCCCTTGTGTTTTTATTGTGCAGGTGGGTTTGGTGCTTTAAACTTTAAAGCACTCTGAATTGTGTACATGTCAGGCCATATGTTGATGTTGTATATTAGATTCATTGCATGCAGCAATGTAGAATTCATATTTTTATGTAACTGGACTTTTTTTGCAACATTTGTTTATTCTGATTGTTGATCAATTAACTGAGAACACGAGTCTGAAACCCGAAAGAAATGTCATTTCCGCTCATTTTGCTTATATTCTTCCATAACGTACATATATACACACACACACACACATATATATATATATATGTGTGTGTGTGTGTGTGTGTGTGTTCTGAAAATAAACTTAACCCTAACCTAACCTTTTAATTTGTTTAATTTAGGAGAAAAATGCATCCCTGGAGAACTGTAATTCTAATTTCTGAAAGTCATTAATTTAAATAAATAAATAAAATGAAATTTTTTTTTTTTTTTATAAGGCTGGAATGTTTGATGTATGTAAAAGCCTAAAAAGTCTGCAGATACAAATATAAAATGAAATAAAATAAACACATAAATGTGTTGTGGATGAATCTCAAAACTGACCAGTGCATAAATATATTCAAAAATATTCTAGCTATGTAGCCTGTAGTGTCTTGCTTGCTTGAACAATATATCCTAAAGGGTTAGTTCACCTAAAAATGAAATTTTGTCATTAATTACTCACCCTCATGTTGTTCCAAACCCCTAAGACCTCCGATCCTCCATAGGCAGCAATACAACTGAAATGATTCCACCGATGATTTACCACTGTTAAAACAGTTCATGTAACATCAGTGGATCAACTTCAGTTTTGCGACGATAGGAGAATACTTTATGAAAATAAAACAAAAATAACATCAATTACTTATTCTAATGTCACATACGTCTTCTGGCATTTTAGAGAGTATCATAATGCACCGCATACACAAGCTTTAACCTATTAGCGTAATTAGCCTTGTTTACATCCGGGTGAAAGCACACGCATGTGTGTAATCTGCGGCCGTTTATGCTTAGTGGAAAGCATACGCTTATGCAGTAATGTTCTCTAAAATAGCGTAAGATGTAAGTCACTGGAGAAGAATGGTTGAGTATACGATGTTATTTTTGTTTTCTTTGCGCCAAAAAAGTATTCTTTTAATGTCAGAAAACTGACACGCATCACATAGACTGTTTTACCGATGTTTTTATTATGTTTCTGGATCTGGTATCACTGTCTTTAGAGGGACAGATGGCTCTCTGATATCATCAAAATATCTTAATTTGTGTTCCGAAGATGAACAAAGGTCTTCTGGGTTTGGAACGACACAAGGGTGAGAATTAAATGATAAATTACCCCAAAATTGACATTTTTACCCTTTATGATTCAAAGTCTGGGTCTGGACAGTAACAAAAACTTTCCAAGCGAGTTTTAAGGTGCACAAGTTTAAATCCGGTTTAAAAATATTTAAATAAAAATATTAAATCTCAAATCTGTCTGTGCATCTTTGCCACGTAATAGTTTTCATATTGCAGCATAGACATGTTTGAAATAAGAAGCATGTGTTGTGGTTAGACACCCTTGCATAAAGGTGATTTCATAAAAAAAAAAAAAACTCCCTCGCAGTAAGTTGAGTGCACTCACTTTTGTCTTTTGCTGCAGATCATCACTCTGTTAAAGGTCATTGCTCTTTTCCGTTCTCTAAATCTTCTGTTTAGAAATATAGTAGATTAGGAAATTATTTATGTTTTTTCATCATGAGTTTTGTGCAGAGGTGGAGGAAGTACACAATCAAGTACTGGAGTAAAAGTACAGATACATACAATAAAATATTACTCCAGTAGAAGTATTCCTTTTTCAATTTTACTCGAGTGAAAGTACAAAAGTACTTGTTTTTTTATGTACTTAAGTAAAGTACTGATATATTTATTTTGCAATTTTATACAGTGTAATGAATTTTATAAAGCATGATGTAGTAAAGTTCACTGTGAAGCTTACGCTGCAATGTAACTGAGAGAAAACCATTTTGAGCATCTAATTTTCACCAGTAAGAAAAAAGTGTTTTGAAGCTTAGGCTATTGTTATATATGACATGAGAATAAGTTAGGAAAAAAATTTGAAGGAAAATATTACTTGTTATTTTTTTTGTTCTTCTCAAACTTTTCTGTGTTGTAAACATTCCCAGAGTGCATTTCTTCCCACTTTGATAATAACTGCAGTTACCTGAACATCACATCCTTTCTTCTTCCCCTCAGATGTAATATATCAAAAATATTTGGACGTTATCTAAAAATGACTATAACTTAGCACCAGCAAGCTTGTTAGCTAAACACTCAGCATCAGATAACAGTATTTAGACCTGTTATTTTCAGTATGGTTATGAATAAACATTCATATCTGTCTACTCTGCTAGTTTATCTAAACAATATAAAAATGTACACCGTTGATAAACAAAATAAAAACAGACATAGGGCTAAATGCGTAGCATTTTAATAAAACTGCTAAAATTACAGCAGCAGGGAATATGAACGATTTTTTGACCTGGAGACACTGATGTTGATGTGTCTGAATTCATTTCAGTGGGCTTAAATAGATCACCCTTTACTGCAGTGTAGCAAACTGACAATTTTTACCGCAAAATAATTTTCAGTTAAAGTAACTAATCCTAAAATTCGACATTAGCAACTTACTTGACGCATCATCAGTCCATGCGCCAGTTGTTCGGTTCACTGGAGACTCGCTCTGGGGTGCGTTTCCCAAAGGCATAGTTAGCCTACTATGGTCGCAAGTTCCGTCGTTACCAGCATATTTCAACGATTACCATAAATGCTCTTACCGCACACACGTTTGATTCATTTTATTGGTTTACTACAAATAAAAAATACTAGATGATCTAAAGTAATCACACATAGTTTTGCTGTACTAGGGATTTGGCTTCACCATGGAATTTGTGATTATACTAATTGTAATCAATCTGAATGACTATATGCTATGCACAAATACATAGTGGGTGATCTCTGTGACCCACAGATGTACAAAACAGAGTCTCCCAACTCTGTAATAAAGATGGGGATGTTAGTCCTGTCCGGAATGGTGAAATCACAGATGTCAGGTGATAAGAATCGAAACTCGGATGTAGTTTAGAAAACTAGTCCCGTCTGAATAGGGCTTAGGTGCCATTATGCTCTGAAGCTTTGTAAACAAAACAATTGGTTCAACTGAGCTCTGGTTCGGACCAAACCATTGACCGAAGTGTAAAAGCACACTTTTTTGCACATGTTATTCAGCTGCAACAAAATGTTTGGCAAAAAGACACAGAATAAATATACATGTAAATATTTGACGTTTTTATAGCTTGGTAATATCCAGACTAGGTAGGATTAAAATCAGAATGGCTAAAATTCGAATGATACCCACCCTTTGAATAACGGCTTTGCATACGTGCTTTTATTTGAAGGATGGTTATGAAAGGCTTGTTCTTCCTGAGTTTTCTGCCATCAAGCGCTTTTATTTTTCTTCAACCATCCAACTGTGAATGAGTTGTTGCAGTACCTGCATCCCATAGAGGATTCCTAAATATAGAGAGGGCACACAGGGAATCTGAATGCTTGCAACAGTGCAAACAATAGTCTTGTTATTTGTGTATAGAGCAATCCGATAATCTTACTGAACACAGAGCAGGTTAAAGTCAATGTCTGTCTGTGATGTTAGCCAAAAACTCTGCTCTCTGAATCTGACCAATCAAACTATAGGCTCTAACTGTAAAAGCAGAACTGCTAGTTGTCAAAACAGTTCTTTTTTTTTTTTTTTTTGAAGGAAATTTCATAATCTTCTGATGGCCTTTGTGTCTAGTTTTATTTTATGTTGCCATAGCAAACAGCAGCAATGATGACCGCCACAGCTCTGATATTTTTGCACTTCCTCAAGAGTCAGCTGTTCTTCTGCTGTGCTTTATGTGGTATTTGGTCATGGCACTAGCTATCTACAATCATCTGCCTGAGCTGGTAAACAGTTTTCAGCTGTAAGAACAGCCACATCTAAGCGCTGACTTTTTACCTGGTTTTGTATTTAGTTTGGCTTTATGGCAGTGGCTGTTGTGTTTATCATTATTTATCCACAAAATGGCAGTAACAAACCCCAGTTTGTTGATCTGACAAACAACACATTACTGCAGAATTAATAATATTGATTAATTAATAAAAAAAATTTGAATCATGAACTAAATATTATTTGTATCACATATTTCATTCACAGTAATAATCACTGTAAGCTGTGTGCTTTGTTACATTTGATATGAAGTCCATTAATTTGAGTTCAAAATTTCAAACAGAGAATTTTTGGGGGGCTTTTTAATGTGGCTCCAAATTTGGTTACCAAAACTGGGTATTCGATAAGATATGCATTTTGATTCTGCTTAACAATTCATGTAGGGCTGAAACGATTCCTCGAGTAACTCGATTACAAAAAATCATCGAGGCAAAATCCTCTGCCTCGAAGCCTCTAT
>JAUCNO010000795.1:15223422-15239707 GCA_032353835.1 Enteromius viviparus | reverse complement strand
TATTTATTTGTATTTAAATGTTTGAAGTACTTTTAGTTAATAAAAAAGTTATTAAAGTTACTAAGTTGACGAAAAAATTTTTTTTTGTTTTTTTACCTGTTTCTCTTGTAAAATTACAATATCGTGATAATACCGTATACCGTGATAAAAGCTTAATCAATTAATCGTAGCATGAAAATGTGATACCGGCACATGCCTAGTTCTCATTTTAATGTGATTTAAAACTACGATCAGAGTTTTTGAGGCCTATCACATTATATCACAATATCCGCCGATACCGATTATTATCAGGTATTGGCAGATATTGTTTCCTGTGATAGGTATTATTATATCAGGTAGAATTACTCCAATCAGGATTTTTTTAGGGCCTGAATATATATATATTTTTTTTTTCCTATAGTTGACTGTTTGCATTTTTTCAAAAATATACATGTATCTCACAATAATGCAAATTAGGGCTAGGCGATATATATCGAACAATATATTATGTGCATCTCGTCAGTAAAGCCGGTTCTTTGATTAGAGCTAAATCTCCATCAGCTGTTTTTAAATGCATTTAAAAACAGCTGATGGAGATTTGTTGCTTATCAAAGAACTAGCTTTACTGACAAGATGCATTATATATATTGATTATATATCGCCCAGCCCTAATGTTCTGTTGTTGCAAATGTTTAACACTGTTGTTCCACAATAGGTTACACACAGTTGCTCAAACACTCGAAATGAAAACTTGCTGACAAACCACTGACAGAAACACTCTCTGTCTGTCACTGCTCTATCATCTTTTCTTATGCGTTTCAAACTTTATTATAAGCAATATTGCGGTTTATCAAGAATTTTGCTTTCACATCTCCACAAGTGCCATCTATTACTGCCTTGTTTTTTAAAAGTGCTCTCTTTCTTAAAAAAAAAAAGAATGAACATCCAAAAGTATTTTGTTTCAACCACAAAAGTTAATGTTCATCAACAATAATAATCTCCATTTTGGTAGTTTTGTTCGACAAAATGGTCCGATTTCCTTTCAAACTTCCAGCTAAGGGTTAATTTAAAAAAAATAAAACAAACAATGAAATAGTGAGAACATGTCTAATGAGAATGAACATTTAAGAAATGAAATCCTACAGATCATATGGCTTTATTAAGATGACATGTCTTGAAATTATTACGAAGCATATCAGTTCAGTTTATGCTTGCATGAAGCTAATTAGGTATTATGTACACAAAAATTGTACAAGTTAGTATACCATAGCTAGCAATTTATTGTAAAAAATGTTCATTAACAATAAAAATGTGTAAATTATCATTAATTAGCATTAATTACGCTTTTTCCAGTAACTCGATATACTGATATATTGTTGCTTGGTCTGTTCTTTGTTTGGTTATATTTTCATTTATCTCATTTCTAGGCTTTAAAGTTTGTGCTGAAACAAAGTTCAGCTTCTGACGTTTTCACAAGACTTTGTATGTGAAGTTTGTTTTCGTTTGCACCGGTGTTTTTTTACATTCACTTGAAGGAAGACCTTAGCAATTTGTTCATTTCCTTGTATTGTTTTTGCTCAACAAAATAAATGCAGCAAATACAACATATTTGATGCTTTTATTTTTATTTGCTGCGTTATCATTAACCATCCAGTCATCTACTGATAATGACTGCGTTCTCTTTCTCCACCACCAGGTGAATGTTGCTCTTTTGCCTCCCATCGCTCGTGTCTCTTTGATGGACATGGAGACGGCTGTCTGTGAGCCTCTTTATCAGAACGGTGACGTCCACCACGAGGAGCAGCCCACCGTTCTCAGGATCCACCTCTACCACAGCAGCCGGAGTGACGCTAACTGCACCCCTCTCTGCTACCCACCAGGAGAATATGTCATCGAGCAGCTCGTCGTCAAAGCTGCCAAGGAGTGCGGTCAGTGAAATTATAGAAAAGAAGAAGTGATAAATGTATTTTGAATTCATGCAGTAGATGTGAATGATGCATTCTGATAATGAATAGCAGTGGTCAACACAATAAGCACTGTGTTCTGCCCAGATGCAATGTAGGTAAATCCCTTTCATGGTCTGTGATCAGCGTCTCACAACATGACATTTTATCAGTTGCTTGGTATCTGTATTTGTTTTTTTTCACTGTGAAATGTAATTTGATCATAAATTGCGATGCTTCCAGATATATATAAAACAAAAATGATCACACTCACAGTGTCACGTTGTGCCTGGTTAGGACACGTGTTAAAGTGTTTTTGGGTTAAAAATTGTTGAGGGATTCACAAGCCTGACATTATTTCTTAATACCCATATATATATATATATACAAATTGATTATCCATAACAGTGTTTTTTTTTTTATTGTACCTAGAGATTGTTGTGTAAACAGTCAGTTGTCAGGTACACGTTAAATGCTCACATCAATCTGGTGCAGTATTGATGGCTTATATATAAGATCCTGTCAGTCCACCTGTGTTTACTGTTTAATAAAGATAAACATCAGCCCAGGAGCCATTAGCTCAACCCTAGCAGGTACTGGTGACAGACGTATGATGGTATTCCAAGATGCCTTTTTTTTTTCAGGAGACTTCCTTTTTATATCATCTCATCTGTTTAACATGATGCTGGTAATAAAATTATCTGAAAGGGCTAGTAAATGCATATGAGATTGACATCAATTATTCAAAGGAATTTTCTAAACAACTTAATTTGTCTTTGCACTTGCATCCACGGTACTGTTGGGCAATATGCTCAATTGTCATATCATCCTATAGTCATCTTGTGAGATTGTCGATACACAGTATTATTGTGCAAATGTATTTATTTACTTTTTTTTATTGTCAGAAGGTGAACCAACTCCAGCATAAAGCTAAAAGAAAACTTAATGTTTTTAATTTGACTGAATTTGTAATTAACCTGATGCTGTAAAAAAGTTACTGATTATGAGGTTTACAATGCATCTGTACCTTTTTGTTGAATATTTGTAACATTTATTTGATAATCTGAATGTCAGGTATTATTTACATTAAATTATTAAGAGTAAAAAAACTGTTCCAAGTTAGTGGTGTATTTTTCTTAATGCTTTTTAGTGAAGTCTCTTATGGATGCATTTCTGTAATAAATCACAGTAAAAACTAATAGTGGGCAATATTAAAATTTAAAAGAACAGTTTTCTATTTAAATATATTTAACAATATATATTTCTATGATTTGTGATTAATCATTAATAAAGTCTAAAATCTAATGAGAGTTTTATTAAGGAGAATTCTATTCTAATGTTCTATTCTAATTCTAATACTTAACTAGTTAACACCACAATTCAACTAGTTGGCTGTAGCACCACTGCTTAGTTAGCTGACCATCATTACCTATCCCCAGTTTACAAATACAGGCTTTACTAACATTACACTGGATGTCTCTCTTCTCTCATTAGCACCTGTTTTTAATGTTGATGTGTTTCTCACAGGAGTGTCTCCATTCTACTGCAGCCTGTTTGGACTGTACAAAGAAGATGAATGTGTCTGGTTATCACCCAATCATGTTCTTCATTTAGACGAAACGGCCAATGAGCGTTTGTTATTCAGAATTAGGTAACATACTCGACTCCATCTTTCACTTGATTAAACTGGATTCTGATGTTTTATGGCTTTTGTCTTTTCCATCTCATTCTGCCTGTTATTTAGTGACTGTGAAATTTTCTGTCAGGTACTATTTTCCCGGGTGGTACAGTTGTGGGCCGTCCCGAGCGTATCGCCATGGAGTGACAAAAGGATCTGAGAGTTCTGTCCTGGATGACTATGTTATGTCTTACCTCTTTGCTCAGGTGAGGCTTCCCCACATCAGCTTTGTAATAAAGAAATGACCTTTAATTGTGAATCAAGTGTTGTTTATGCTGTCAGGGGATACTTAATCACCATAGCAACAATCTTTTACAATTACACTTCTCTTGGCCTGAAATCTGAGGATCCAGTCATCATCTTGAGTATTTTAGCCCATCCATATATAATTTAATTACAGTTTGGCCTAGTTTATAATCTCAGAGAACAGACAGTCTTGGTTTCAGATTTTAAAGTGTGTAAATTTTAAAGTGTGTATATCTGCACGGATAAAGACCCCTATTTACTAAGCAAATGATAAATAAAGGAAAGTCATGCTGGTTGCTCTCCGTCTCTATTGAGTGGGCTTGTTTTGTGGCGCCTGTTCGTCTTGCACCAACAGTCTGGTATGCAATGACTGTCACTGTAGGGAACGTGATTGATCTTTTTTTTCCTGTACATAACTATTATATTGTCTCTTGTAGTGCTGGGTGGGATACCAGTTCGCACAGAATATCGTTGTTTATTTTTCTTTATGATATACATTTTTAAAATGCTATACACCAGTGTATGCTATTTAAACGACATTTGGTTTCACTGTTCACTGATATTTGAAATCACCAAAACAAACAGGCCCCTACCCCAAATAGGGTCTTGCCCCTTTGATAGCTCCGCCCCACACATACGTAGCTTAAGTAACCCAGTCAATGAGTTCTGTGAAACAAAGCAGTACCAATGTTACACCCTCTATACGGAAGCGAGTGGCATGACACAATACTATAGAAGTCATTAAAATCAGTGATGCTATGTGATGCAGTGATGTAACCTACATGGGACGCGAGCGGCGAGACAAATCTTCTGCCGTGTTCTATTTATGTCGCGCTTACATAAATGTCAACTGATTTTTAACTGACGCTTTATCAGGTCCAGTGTAACTCACCTATCAAGAAGAACCAAAACAACCTCGGCGTCGATCGCAGGCCTTCACTTCTTGAGTTCTCTCCAGCGCTATAAAGCTGATATTTACACGGGTCATACTTCCGTTGAGATTTTACTATTTCGCTTTTTATCTTTCTGTCACTCTGCTCGGCCGTTCACTTAACTCGTCTCCTACACGTCACGAATAGACACGCCTGATTGGCTACAAGTTTGTTTTGCTAAAGGACTCGAATCTTTTTCTAAGGCATTTTTAAAAAAGACGTATACCTTGCCTTTAATAGCCTTTACATTGCTTAATAAGTAAACCTTGAAATAGCACACTGGCAGAAGTAATGATTATGAATGTGTCACGGAAGAGCAGTACCAACAGTACCATAGGATTTTAATTGTTCATTGATAAACCAGTGATTTCTATATTTTTGTTTATTACATAATCTGAGAATATTTGTTTTCCATTTAGATTGGTTTATTTAAAAGCATATATGCACCTTAATCTGTCCCACAGTGAGCGCTAATGTTCAGCTTCCACACAGACACCTTAATAGCACACATTTCTGCAGGCTAACATTATATTGACTAACTTAGATTGCTAATACTTAGATGTTTCAGATGATAAGCCATATTTGAGGTCATTGAATAATAGCCAAAAGTCATGTCCCATGTATTGTATTACCACAAAGACCAGCTATTAACGTGACTTGTCTAATGTGGATTATTAAAATTTTTTGCAGTGACGAAGCAACTAATTACATTGTGATTGACTAACTTTTAGTTGATTATTAGGGGGGAGCCCTACCAATAATAAATATTATTACTGGACAATACTCTAATTGGCCAGTACCCAGTATGGCACCGATATAACCAGCATGCTTTGCTAAAATGTTTTGCATAGTCATAGCCCAAAGATATGTTTTTACCTTTTCTTTTCGAATAATATACTTGAATGTAGGTTACCATCACTATGGCCCATTTTACTTGGTGACCAAAAAACTCTTTATAGGGGAAGCTGTGTTTCATGTTGAGGTCATCCAGGGAGAGAGCAGGCTTATGGTGGTTTAAAATTAAGCTCTGATGTGTTTGGAGGTGAACTCTATCCGACCCCATTGGATTACATGGGTTTATGTCCTGTAAATGTGCAAGTCTGACACAGACAAGAGTCATTTAAACAGGTTTGTTAAGACAGCAGCTTTGCAGTGTCATCTTGTGTACACTTGTCAGTCAGACTGCAGCTGATCTGTCCGTGGTTGATGCTCTGTCAAGTCTGTAACCATGTCTTAAAAATTGGGGGGACTGAATATTTTATATGTATAATATGCTATGAACGCTGCTTTAATTTCACGCTGCACACATCACTCGTACACAAAAACTTGTCAACACAAACCTGCAACATTTAACGTAATTTAATGGTTTCCATACTGAATCAGTACATTATATTTCTTAGCAAGGACGTTTTTTGAAAGTAACCAAGTTCACAGCTTCATTAGTTTCATCAGTTTATGAATTAAAAAAATCCCACTAAAAGTTTTATAGGTACTATATAATTATGAGACCAAGGTAAATAAAATGGGGCTAACCCTGGGTTAAACACGACCTTAACTTTAAACTTTGTGCCCATAGTTACTACCATGTCATTGAGTTCTCGCTCTCACTGATTTTCACACATCTTTGATGTTTATAGTCACACAGATGTGGGTTTTTCCTCTGTTTTTTGCAGTGGAGGAGTGACTTTGTAAACGGCTGGGTGAAGTTATCCAGTGCCCATGAGGTTCAGGAGGAGTGCCTTGGCATGGCTGTGCTGGACATAATGAGAGTCGCCAAGGAGAGGCAGTGCTCCCCACTGGACATCTATAATGACATTAGGTACTATAGTAATGTGATAACCTTTTTAATATTTAGGCTTGTCAGTGCCATATATATTTGCTGTAGGGCTATGAAAAGTTATGGATTTCCCCAAACATTCTGATTCCTTATCCATTAATATTTTGTAGTATTCAGCCTTTTAATGTAAGACTTTAGATTAATGGTCACTAAAGGGATTGTTCATCAAAAAATGAAAATTCAGTCAGTCAATTTTGTATCACCCAAAAATGACAATTCTAGTAAACCAATCAAGGTCCTGCAGTGAGTTTAGCTCCCTTTGCTTTGCTAGGTACCCCAGCAGACTACCAGAAAAGTGTTACCATATGATTCGCTTTTTTGCTGCCATTCACAACTTCTGACAATGGAAATGGACATAATTGTGCGGTACCATACAGCACTTTACAGAATCATACCATTTAGTGAAAACGAGCCATACGTTTTCCATTTTTTTTGTTCTAGTGTTAGAAAAAGCCTAACAGCTTAGGGAAGTCATACAATGGCATTGACGTCAGTGGCCAGCTTTCACAGTCTACAACAGTTACAGTTTGTTGCACAGCATTATTGGGCATACATTACACTTCTCTTTAAAATGTACAGTTCACAGTGAAAGTTGCACACTTCCTCTCCTTCATTGGTATTTTCATGTTTCATATTTTCCTGTCTCGAGTTTAAGCCTTTTGAGTTTGCAATGGTTTCATGGTAAAAACATGGTTAAACATTGATCCCATGTAAATGTACATTTATCCTAGACAAAAAAAAAAGTAATATTTGATACTAACTCTTGTTATCTGCTTTATTCACAGTTACAAGTTCTTCCTCCCTAAAGACATGAGGGAGCGAATTCAAGACTGCCATTTTGTCACAAGGAAGCGCATACGCTATCGCTTTCGGAAAGTCGTGCACCAGCTCAGTCAGTGCCGAGCCTCAGCCCGCGACCTGAAGCTCAAATACCTGATCAGCTTGGAGTCTCTAGACTCTGGCTTCTACACAGAACGCTTCCAGGTCAAAGATCACTCAGGCGATCAGGTCACGGTCGTTGTCTCTGCAGATAATGGCATTCAGTGGTGCAGAGAACGACCCAAAGAAACACAGTCTGAGGTACCCAATTTTAAAAGTTGAACCAAAATTCATGAGTACTTTAAAATAACATTTACCTTTTGGCTATGCTAATGCAGAAAGCAAGTTTTAAACTGTAGTGTGATTGAAGTTGATGTGGTCACAAATATATTTCAGTGAGATGAGTAAATTTTTAAACTGCTTTGCCATTATTAACTATTTATAAGAGCCTGTTTGTTCTAGGACCCGCTGCCCACTTCAGATGAAACAGATCCGTCTTTAGATTACTGCAGGTCTAGACACACCAGTAACTTTCTGGGGGCTGTTTTTTGGCTACATTTGAAATGTATGTTTTCAGAGCGGCGTTGATAGTCCTCAAAAATCTTATTCTTCTCAGCAAATTAATTTCAAAACCATTTAATGCAAAAGAATACAGTTGGTAAGATTTTTAATAGGATTGCTTACCAAGTTTGCAAAAATAGTCATTTTGAATATGTTGAAGTACTTCTTATGCACAGTGGGCAGAAAGCAGGGCACATGTTACGTGTCATTTGCAGCCTTGAATGTCTTGTTGTGTTTATTAATATTTCTGTACTCATGCCAAAACTTTAGGGCGGTAACTTTTTTCGTCTAGTGAATTTTCACAACACTATTGTACTTTCTCACAAGGACCTGCAGACGTTTTGTGATTTTGGGGAAGTTGTCGATATCAGTATCAGACGAGCCAGCAAAGAGGCTACCAACATGAACCGCATTGTTTCCATCAACAGACAGGATGGAAAAATTCAAGTAAGTCTGTTGTAGAAGCGAAACTTTGCTGCATTATTCACTGGGATATCCTTTGATTGTTACACCATGTTAAAGGGGCTCACAGTGCCTTTGAACTTCTTGGCTTCTTCCTGGTGTTATTGGTAAGAATATTTAAAGACCATGCACTAAAATAGATTTTTTTTCCCCCAACAGGAGCTGGTGTTCTCCTCCTCAGCGGAGGCATTGTCTTTTACGTTGTTAATTGATGGTTACTACAGACTGACCGTTGATGCCCATCACTACCTCTGCAAGGATGTCGTTCCACCCCATCTGCTGGAGGCCATCGAGAGCTACTGCCACGGGCCAATATCGTAAGCGCTTAAGAAAATGCATATGAACAAAATGAAAGAATTTATTCACAGTGCCATTTTTTTTTTACCCCAATTTATAAAATGATTCATCCAGTTCTTTGAAGATTTGCATTCAAGCCTCAGATGTAAACATTATCAGTGTTTTTACTGCCTGTATTGACAGAATGGAGTTTGCAATCAGTAAGCTACGCAAGTCAGTGAACCAGAGAGGTCTGTTCGTGCTCCGGAGCAGCCCCAAAGACTTCAACAAATACTTCCTGACTCTTGCTGTCGGGGTGCGTTCTTGCTAAGTGTTTAAGTAAATAATTCATAAAAAACGGTCAGTTTAGCCATTCCTACTTAAGACTGAGGACTTAAAGGGTTAGTTCACCCCAAAATGCTAATTCTGTCATTAATTACTCGCCCTCATGTTGTTCCAAACCCATAAGACATCTTCTGAACACAAATGACGGTATTTTTGATGATATCAGAGAGCCATCTGACCCTCCATAGATAGCAATACAACTGAAGTAATCCCAGATCTAGAAACGTAGCAAAAACACTGGTAAAACAGTCCATGTGACATCAGAGTATCAACCTCACTTTTGCGATGCACAACAATTCCAATTACAAATACGCAAATTGTTAAAATGGATTGCTATCTATGGAGGGCTCTCAAAAATATCTTCAAAAATATCTTAATCTGTGTTCCAAAGATGAACAAGTCTTATGCTTTGGTATGACACAAGGGTGAGTAATTAATGACAAAATTGTCATTTTGGGGTGAACTAACCCTTTAGAACAGTTAAAAACAGTAATATTGGAAAATGTTATTTGGCAAAGCTGAAATTGTACCAGTCTTCAGTGTCACGTGATCCTTCAGGAATCATCATGATACTTACTTACTCCAAGAAACCTTTGTATGCTTTGTTACTTGACATCATCTTTTCCTTCATCAGGCGTATGAGAATGTAGAGTACAAGCACTGTCTGATCACCAGGTCTGAAAATGGTGACTACAATCTTAGTGGAACCAAAAGGAATTTCAGAAGTTTAAAGGAGCTGCTCAAATGTTACCAGAAGGAAACGGTGAAATCAGACGGTGTCATCTTTCTGTTCAACAAGTGCTGTTCACCAAAGGCCAAAGGTCAGTAAAGCACCTGATGTTCTCATCATGGTTATATGATATATAGGCAGAGCTGGATTAACATAAAAGCTAGGCTGGACTAAAGCCCCATTGCCCACTGATGAAAGAGGCCTTTGATTGGCTGTTGAGGAAGGGAAAAGTGGACATAGGTTGATTGGCCACCCAAACTTTTTCCTGTTGTGCTGATTACAGACACCCCATCACGCCCTCACATATTAAGTGCCATTATTAAAGCCTAAAGTATATTTAAACATTTTTTTTTACAAGTACAATAGCTGTGCTATTTCTCTCCAGATAAAATGAGTGATAAAATGTTTTTTGTACTCATTTATACGAGAGTTTCTCTTTTAATTATCTTGGGTCAGATCTGAACAAATCTGATTAAACTGCAATGGGCAGGAGAACAGCTGGACCGAACCTGACAACCACTGTAGCTTAACGCTTTCACTGCTCTAGTAAAATAAAAACCAGTGCTTGATAAATCTGAAATCGACACACAAGACTTTTAACATTTTGACTGTTGTAACACTTCTGTTGCCACAGTCTGTGGTGAAGCTAGCAAAAACTGAAGTGTCCAAGTAATATTATAAGCAATTTAATCCACAGCACTGCACCTATTTGCCATGCAGTTACTAATACTGCGAAATATGACATTAATGTCATGAAAATTATTTATACAACTGCTTATACAAGAATTACAGTAGGTGTTCTTAATCCAGTCATTAGGAACCGCTGACATAATGTATCATTTTAATATTGTTAAATGCATTTGAAGTAAATTCAGAAATTTCTCTTATTTGTTTCTGGCCTTTATGCATTGATGATAACTTTATTTAGTCAAATTGCGCTAACCGCAGCAAAACATTTATTGGGAAATGAAGGCAAATGAGGTGAATTTTAGCACCAGTCCAGCCCTGATGGTCTTTCTCTTCTAGGACAAGAAACAAGAGCTTCTAATAATACAGTTATTTTAAGGAAGTTGTATATGCGCAAAACTTGTTGCTGTTGCTGTTTGCTTTGACTTCAAATACAGTATCTTTTGTTAATGTATTACTTTTTTAATGTGTTGTAGCATGGAGTATTTCATATGCATACTCATTGTATCTGTGACTTGGATGAAGGGGGTCCTTTGGGTTTGCTATAGTCTAGGCTTGTAAACAAGAACCTCAAATATACAACTATGCAATGTCATCTTCTGGAAAACGATAATCTTTTAAATTTTGAAAATGTATTATGTTTATCCCTTTTTACCTTAAATTTATCATCGTGACATCCTTTTACCTTGCGTTTTTGATGTAAATAGAGAAGTCGAGTTTGTTGGTGTGCCGGAGTCATCGGGGTTCAGAGGTTTCCCTGTCCTCCTCACTGCAGAGACACAACATCAGTCAGATGGTGTTTCATAAAATCAAGAAAGAAGACCTTGATCTTGTAAGCATGCTGTTGTCTTATACTTGTGAACAGTGCTTGTGTACAAGTTTGGGCTCAGTAAGATTTTTCGTTGCTTTAAAAGAAATGCATAGTTTTAATTCAAGCATGCATTAAATTAAAGAAGTGACAGTAAAAACATTTATGTTTTCTTTGTAAAATGTAATCTTTGTAAAATAGATAATGTTCTTTTTAACTTCCTGTTCAAACAATACTGAAAAAGCTCCACAGAAATCTTGTTTAAATATTATCATCAGTGTTGAAAACACTAAGAAATGTTTCTTGAGCATCAAATCAGCATATAAGACCGATCATGTGACACTGAAGATGTGACATCTTGAAATTTATCTTTGCCATCATAGGAATATATTATGTTTTAAAATAGAAGACGTTGAGTTTAAATTGTAACATTTGACAGTATTGGTTTTATCAAATAACATCATTAAAATATATTAAAACATTTTACTGACCCTCAAACTTTGAACAGTTGTGTAACTGTCAAGTTTTCTATAATTATGTGAGCAACATTGTTTCCAGGGTGAGAGTCAAGGTCAGGGGACTTTCACGAAGATCTTCAAAGGGATTCGGAAAGAGCAGGGAGACTACGGAGAAACCCATAAGACTGAAGTCATTGTCAAAGTCTTAGACAAAGCCCATAGAAATTACTCTGAGGTAAGACAAATCTGGAATCGTTTTGTAATTGAATTATGATGTCCTGAATTGAAAAATATAATGGAATATGGGGTGTCTAAAGTCAGCTCATTGTTCAAATTAATTTCAAATTAATACCTTTAATATCAAATTTTACTAAATGAATTAACATGTCTTAGTCTTCTGCGGGAAACAAGCTTGTTTGTGTTTGATTTACTGATGTACCGTGTGGTTTCTTCACTCTCTTCAATTCTCCTTCTCTCTCAAAGTCTTTTTTTGAGGCAGCCAGCATGATGAGCCAGCTCACTCACAAGCATCTGGTGTTGACCTACGGTGTCTGTGTGTGCGGAGACGAGAGTAAGTGTCACGCTTCTCACATGTGACCTGATTGATTTACCGCAGCATACTTCAGCTTGTAGGTTTTTGTCTCAGACATCATGGTGCAGGAATATGTGAAGTTTGGGTCCTTGGACACATACCTGAAGAAAAACAAGAACTCAATATCAGTTAATATCCTGTGGAAGCTGGAAGTGGCCAAACAGCTCGCCTGGGCTATGCTCTTTTTGGTGAGAAACACTAACAAATCAGAAATAACCGGCGAGGGTATGTGAGCCAGGATTGATTAATGCTTTTTGTTCTTTCACACTCAGGAAGAAAAGAATCTGGCTCATGGGAATGTGTGTGCCAAAAACATCCTTTTGATCAGAGAGGAGGACAGGGCATCGGGAAACACTCCATTCATCAAACTGAGTGACCCTGGCATCAGCATCACAGTGCTGCCCAGAGAGAGTGAGTCAACACTGTGAAGCTTCTTGGGACAAACTGTGTGAATCTGTAGCTGCCTTTATCACAGCCTCTTGACATTTGCACATTCGTCTTCCTGTTAACATTCAGACTTTCTGACTCTGTGCTTGTTCATCATTATAAAGTGAACGAATAATGACTCTGTGAGTATATGCACGCTAAACAATGGGCAGCAAAGAAAAACATTGTTGATTTTCTAGGGCTCATCAACATAAATATTTACCAATTATAAAATAATTTAAACAAATTAGTTCATAAACACTCGTTTACAGAAAGTGTTTAAAGAATACTATTTGAATGGAAAATATTAAAAATTCTGAGATTGTTCTTTAGCAATTTCAATGTTTTTTGAGTGCATCATATCCAGTTTGTGCACAAAACTCAAATCCGATCTGAAAACTCCTGCATGCCCATTTTAATTAAACGCAACTCCCTTGCTAATGTCCAGTGAAAAATGAATGACTTGCAGTCAGTTGGATTTTAAATAAAGGTTTTGAATCTACAAAATCAGAGTTTCAATCATAACATTATAAAAAATTTTTACAAACAAGCATAATAGACTAAATATAATTTGACATAAATAACAAGAGAAATGAAAATTAAACGACAAAAAAAAAAATGCTTTTCCAGGTACTATGAAGTAGCACGAACATTTTTCACACTAACCAGTAGAGGGCATATTTTCAAATAATCGTTCCTGTTTGTAGTTTGTATCAAAATTAGTTTTCATTTACTTATCCACTCCAATGAGTATTAAAATATTTACTAAAGATAAACAAAGGTTATATAATTTAGTCAGTTATTTATTAACTCTTTTGCTTAAAGTTTGACCCAAAAATAAGTTAAAATAATAATATATAATAAGGCCAAATTGGTGAATTTATTCTCCCCATGCAGATAACTAGAGTGATCAAATTTGGCTAAAATGTTTGCATTTTACATTTATTTTTAAATTAATTACAAATATGTTTGTAGTTCTGGTGGAGCGAATCCCCTGGGTGCCCCCTGAATGCATCTTGGACCCTAAAAACCTGAGTCTTGACTCCGACAAATGGAGCTTTGGTACAACTTTATGGGAGATTTGCAGCGGAGGAGAAAAGCCACTTGCCAGCTTGGACAGTTCCAAGGTAAAACACTACTTGTGTTCTCAGTATACTGAATAAATACATTAAATACTGATCAGCAAAAACTTAATTGTAGAAAGAAGTGCTGTGAAAAGAACTATCCAGACCTTTTCAGTAACGATGCCTTTGCATTCCTCTTTTCAGAAACACCTGTTCTATGAAAATGGTCACCAACTATCTGCTCCCAAGTGGACAGAGCTCGCTAACCTGATCAACAGCTGCATGAACTACGAGCCAACATGTAGACCTTCATTCAGAGCCATCATACGAGACCTTAACACTCTCTTCTGTCCAGGTCAGTACAGTCACACACAGCACCACTGACATTTTGACATGTCGCTATTTAATTGTGGTGTTTCTCATTCCTTTAATTGCTTCGAAATGTGTTCTCAGATTATGAGATTGTGAAGGAGACTGACATCTTACCCAGCAGAGCAGGAGCATCTGGATTAAGTACCGGAGCATTTCAGAATGAGGATCTAGTGCAGTTTGAGGAGAGACATCTCATTTTCCTTCAGCAGCTTGGCAAGGTAGACAACAACATCCATGTGGGAAATTAGAAATTATAATCAGCAAGGATGCATTAAATTGTTCAGAAGTGACCTTTATAATGTTACAAAAGCTTTTTATTTCAAATATTTCTACAAGCATAGAAATAAAGCATTGATCTCTACATTCTTAATGATGTTTATTGACCAGTAAAAGCTAAAAAAATTTAGCTTTGCTAGCACAAGAATAAATTAAATTTTATAATGTATGAAAATAGAAAATAGGGTAATTCCAGCTGGAATCATCAAATGGTCCCCACCTGACCCCCTCAGATTTGTCTGGAAAAAATGTGATGCGTAATATGCCCAATAGATCATATACAACATTTTAGATCTCTACTGTGAAAATCTGTAAAAATAAGGTTTGTTTTGGTATCACAGTCTGAGTGACCATGTTCAGACTGAAATGTCTCCAGAACTAGTTGGGCCAGGTCCAATTTTCTGAGTCTTCACACCTGGTGTCATTCATGGGAAATATTGCTCTGAGCATTGGTGTAAATTATTTTTTTTCCATTTTTGGACCTTAATATCTCAACATCCATCAGACTCTATTGTCTGATATCAAAGGATGTGAAAGACCAAGTTTATACATTGAAAATGAAGGGTTTTCAGATGTCCATAGAAACCTCAAAGTAATAGTTTAAAATAAAAGTAGAGGGCCATCATTCAGGTGTAAATTCAGTAACAATGCTGTGAGTTACTGTAATTCATGCAGTTCTGGACTAAGACTTAGCCCAGAATATTTCATGGACCTGGCACTTCTAGTTCTGGAGATATTTCAGTCTGAACATGGTCACTCAAACAGTGATGCCAAACTTTTTTTAGATCTCTAAGCACAGTAGGGATCTGAAATGTTGTATATGATCTATTGGGCATATTACCCATCACATATATTAGACCTAACCCTAACTTTTCCAGAATTTGATGATTCCAGCTGGAATGACACAATTGTTTTTTTCAATTATATTAATATTTTACAATATTACTGCTTTTTATTTAAAAAAAATAACTCCTTGGTATTCATAAGTGACTGTGGAAAGGTTGTGTGCACACTATGGATTGTCGATTTGCTTCATGTTTTTTCAACGTTTAAATAAGAGCAAAAAGTTAAGCTCTTGTATTCTGCTTTATTAAGCATGTGAGAATGGTAAAATAAAAATAAATAATGAATCAGTAGATGTGTGGAAATCACAGTAATGACTTCCTGTTTCAGGGAAATTTTGGCAGTGTGGAAATGTGCAGGTATGACCCCCTGCAGGACAACACCGGTGAGGTTGTGGCAGTGAAAAAATTGCAACACAGCACTACTGAGCACATCCGTGACTTTGAGCGGGAAATCGAGATCCTCAAATCTCTTCAGCATGAAAACATTGTGAAATACAAAGGCGTGTGCTACAGTGCAGGTATGGGATTGCAAGTTGTGTTTAACTTTTTGTTACGCTGTGTCATCAGTAGGCACAAATATTTCCACAGAATATGAATGGCAGCCAACTTTTTTCACGCCCTTTAGTGTATTTTTTTTGAGCTTCCAGTAAATGTTGCTTCAAAAAGATTTTGATGTTTTTGGCTAAACTGATATTTTTGGTGATTATGAAGTCTGGTACAGTACAGTCCAGCATTAACACATTCTGTAATATTAAGGCTGTTTTCACACTTCAATTCAGTTCAATTGCTTGATCTAAATCAAGTGTGATTCCTGACAAGCAACATTGAATTAAATCAGGGATATTCAGAACATGTACCACCAGTAATAAAATGGACAACGGCGCCAGTGCGCTCACCACACACCAGCTACAGGTGGAGAGGAGAGAGAGATACAGCCAATCAATGGATG
>JAUCNO010000795.1:15201728-15213677 GCA_032353835.1 Enteromius viviparus | reverse complement strand
ACCCGGCGATCGGCTGAATGGATTCAAAAACGGTAAAACACATCTGTATTACTCTAGGGATGTTGGAAAATTAGCCTATTTCCAAAAAAAAGTGGAGTGTTCCTTTAAGACTGGTTTTGTGGTACAGGGTCACAAATAATAAATACCAGAAGAAATCTTTTGCTCAACAAACCTGCATTTATTTGGTCCAAAATACAGCAAAAGCAGATATTGTAAGTGTTATTTTACTACTAGATTTTTATGCTATATTTTGACTACTATATATAGGAGTAAATATACTTTTTTTGTGGGTAAGAGTTTCTTTGATGAATAGAAAGATCCAAAGACTTTGTTTAGAAATGCATACTTTTGTTTAGCAAGGATGCATTAAGTTGATAAAAGTAATGATAAAAACATTTATAGTGCAACAAAAGATTTCAGTTTCAAATAAATGCTGTTGATCTGAACTTTGTTCATCAAAGAAACCTGAAAAATTCTGTTCAACGTAACAGTAAAAAATATTTTTTTAGCAGCAAATCAGATCATGTGACCGAAACGATGATGATTCAACTATGGTAGCACAGGAATAAATTATGTTAAAATATATTATTAATTATTACATAATACATTACAGAATTGCAATTATTTTTAATTATTAAAAATTATTGATTTACTCCTATCAAAAACATGAAAGATTTGGCCACGCAGTATTATTTCTGTATTTTGTGTGATCTAGGGCTTGGCATCTCATTTTGTTGGATTCCAGCTAACAGCATGGTCAGCCATTATTTCAGACGCTGGCGGCCCATTGCCTATGCTATCGCCAGTTCTGGAGAGTGTGTCTTTGCCATGGGATTCAGCCCGTTTTTCCAGTGGCTTATTGACAACTATTCTTGGCAGGGCGCTCTACTCATCATTGGTGGTCTTCAGCTGAATCTGTGTGTATGTGGTGCTTTGATGAAACCCCTCCCAGTGATGCAAACCTCTATCCAAGACAAACCGGTGCTGGAGGAAAGCAGGATATCAAAAAAAGGCACTTTCCAGTGGTCTGTTCTGAAGAGGCCTGAGCTGCTGTTGTATATTGTGTTTGCCATCTTAGCGGCGGCAGGTTTCTTCATCCCACCTCTGTTTCTGGTGCCCTACGCCAGCAGTTTGGGCATGGAGCAGTACTGGGCGGCCTCGGTTCTGTCAGTGCTGGCATTGGCAGACCTGCTGGGTAGACTAGCGTGCGGGTGGCTGGCTAACCTGCGGCTTGTGAGAAACCTGCAGCTGCTGACCATGATGGTCACTGCACTGGGGGTGGTGCTGCTTCTGTTTCCCATTGCACAGAGATACTGGAGTATCCTGGTCTTTGCCTCACTCTATGGCTTTCTCTTCGGCTGCGTGGTGGCCATCCATGTGACGACTATTGTGGATATTGTCGGACTGGAAGGCTTTGACAGTGCTCTAGGGCTCTTCATGCTGTTACGGAGCTCTGGAGGATTTGTGGGTCCACCTGCTGCAGGTCAGTGCTTGTCATTAACTTTTGTGGATGTCAAGGTGTGTTCATTCCAAGAGCACTAGTGATAAAGACAACTATAACAGTAAATGTATTACTGTCAACAGCAACGGACCATAATATTCTGTTTATAAGCACTTTTGTCAACAGGCACTTTAAAAGCTCAAGTCAGGTGGATTCTGAATGGCTCTCAGTGTATTTATTGTTTGTCAGCTGAAACAATGTTTTCTGAGGTGATTTCAACTATATCTGTCTTTATTTTTATAGCCGTAATGTGGACTATTTTTAGAGAATTGGAATGATTATTAAAACATTATGGTTATTTTTTACAGTAAATCAGGCCTTACTTTTTGATTAACAAAATATTCAACAATATTTGTATTAAAGGGCGAGTTCCCCCACACATGTAGATTCTGTCATCATTTATTCATGTCATTCCAAACCTGTATGACTTACTTTCTACTTTGGAATGTAGTGCTGTCAAATGATTAATCGTGATTAATCGCGTCCAAAATAAAAGTTTTTGTTTACATACTTATTATGTATAAACAAATACATGAGTATACATGTATATGAGTAATGTTATGTTTATATATATTTAATATATGTATATATATATAATATAAAATATTAGAATATGAATGTATAAATATAAATATTTTCAATGTTATACTGTATGTGTATGCATTTATGTATACGATGAATACTGCTTATAAAATATAAACAAAACTTTTATTTTGGATGCAATTAATCATGGTTAATCATTTGACAGCTCTTAAAAGACGTTATAACATGTCGTACTTTCAGAACAAATAAACTCCATTATTTTTTTGGAATGAAATGAGGTGATGAATAAATGATGCTTTTAAATGATTTTTTTTTAATGTACTAAAGTAATTAATTATAAAAAATACAAATTTCTTAGACAGCTGTTTTATCAATATTCATTTTTATTCAGCATATTTAAATGAATAAATAGAAGTTGCTTTGTATACTAATTAATATTTATCTAATAAACGAAATCTAATAAATCCTATTCTAATACTACCTACTTTTTCTAGTTGCTTTGTATAATAATAATCAATAAAAAAAAGCTAATCAAACCAAATTGTAAACAAATTCCATGAAGCATGTCAAATTTAGTAAAAAGCATCATTATTGATGTCATTATCATGGTCGGAGCTGATATTTACACCACTATTAGCTACATTCATATTTGTAAAATGCTATATAATTTAGTTGTAAATTCTTCTTTTAATGAATAATATTTTTTAAATAGCAGTCTGCTTTCATATTTTCATCATTTGATTGTTTAAACAGACACATACTCTGATTCTTATGCAAATCGTCATTTTGCATTATGCGTAAATGCATTTTTGACCATGTTGAAATCAGTTTGAACATTTTGCTGCATACTCTGAAATAACAAGTGAAATGAGTTAAATAGGTCACTCTGCTATTTCCTTGCTTCAAAGAACAACCTTCTTTTAGCACTGTAGCAAAAGTACTAGAAAAAACTAGGTAAGGCTCAATGTTATGATGGTGTTTTAGCAGGGAGGATACAGACAGCGCTAAAAGCAGGTTTTGTCTTTGTCTTTGTGTCACCCATCTCATGTTTCTTTTGTGTATCTGTGTCACAGGCTGGCTGGTGGACCGGACTAATGATTTCGGTGCTAGTTTCTACTTATCGGGCCTCTGCCTGGTCCTGTCTGGGGGTTTCGTGGTGCTTGTTGACAGGCTGATGGTGAAGAAAAAACTCACACTACCAGATTCAAGCACTGAGACTACAGATCATCCAATACTGAAAGCAGATGGTGCAGATGTTTAAAAGCCACTGAAGATCATTTTCTAGTGTTTTACTTTTCTTACATGATTATTTAAATCTGTATTATTAATAATGTTTTACTTTTTATAAAAGCATTAAGCAGTTTATTATCTCAACCTCTCACTCCATTACTTAGACAGAGGGATGTTAAAGACTGACACTTTGGTAGCCACTTTTCAAGGCACTGATAGTTTGCAGACAGTGGCAAGAAATGTCGTTCAGAACCTTTTTCTGCCCTTTGAAATAATTAAAGAAGCACTGCAGAGTGCAGATGCTTAATATTTCACCACTAACAGAACAAGCATTTATGTGTTATTATTTTAATATTTTACAGTAGGCTATCTGAAAGCAATATAAATGCTCTGATTTTTCTATTTGTGTGCATTGCAGAAATGATGAGGTACGCATATAAGTTAAATACAGTGGCTCCAAAAAAGTGACGTGGCATCTGCAAACACATAATATCCTTATCGAAGTCTTGTTTTTTGTTTTAAATACAATTGTATTTATAGTTATACACACTTCTTTCTGTGAAGTGTACTTGTACTGTATTAAAATAAATGTTTTCACTTTTAACTGATGCAGTTATAGTTCTACTTTTTGGGGATACTGTATTATTTCAGAAACCCACAAAGAACAAAGCCATGGGATTCGTTTATTGTTTTTATTGGTGGATTTATTTACATCCCTATTTAATTGACATTTCTCTGAGTTTGTCTGCCTATGCTGTGAATGTGGTGTACACACACAGCTTTGGAATCACAAAGATGCCTTAGAAATGAAGAAATCTGCTTATACGGATAAAGGTGGCAAATGAGTTTAGCAAAGAATTTGCCACCTTTAGCCTCAAAATTACAACCAGACCAATAATTTTATGCACTGAACTCGTATCAGAATACTCATACTATATAATGTTCAGGTTTATGAAAATCATGACACGCTATAGACGGTTTCCATCACATCTGATGATTTTATTAATTTACTTATATTGTCAAACTGTTTGTTTCTGATAAAAATGTGCCGTATATGGTGAAATCCTGGTATTTAATATAATACCATTTCAGTATATGTTTATGTTATGTGTAATATGTTCAGTATGAACACATATACTTTAGTTTATTGTGTAAGTCATGTCATGTCATTTGCAGAGATGGACTGTGCCTTAATTGCAAGTGACAATCAGGGAATTATTATTTATTTTAATGTTCCCTTTGAGTTGTAATGAATTTTATTAGCAGTATAAAATGTGTTTTAGGTCAGTAAGTTCAGATTTATTCCTGAAAAGGACCTGTGAGCGAAATAAAGGAAATTGGTTCAGATATTTGTTCAGAACTTTATTTACATGCAATAATTATATTGTTTGACAGTCACTTTTTATACAGGCACATGATGCATTTAAAAACCTCTTCACATTTTCCTTTTAAATTAAAAAAATTATAGTCAACCAAAACACTCCGAAAAGTGATTATCACCAGCTTTAACTGGACATGCGTAATCATCTCACTGTCCCATCACTAGATGGCAGTATAACTACAGTAAGAGACGCAGGATGTGCACGTCTCGTTAAGGTTTTTCATCTGTCGTCACTTTTTTCTTGTCTGTATGAAAAAGCTGAGTGTGAGTGGGTTTCTTTTATTGTCCCATTGTTCTATGGAAGAATTTACATTTAACGGGATAGGACGTGACAACATGAGACATTGTTGGTGTACTATCCCTTTAAACATATTAGTTCATTTAATATGGTTTATTAATTAGTGCTGTTAAATGCATAGTTAACCCAAATATGAAAATATCATCATCCTTCTAAACCTTATGCCTTTATCTTGTTTTTTTATACTCTCATTATTTTTGTCCGTCTATGCAACCAAACATTTTACCCATCAAACGGTTCATAAAGATATGGAAGCAAGCTGTTTAATACAAGGTTTATGAAAGGAAACAAAAACTTTAAATGACGGTGTATTCATATATTAACATAGACTGATGCACAGAGGGCAGTGTATGAAAAGGGTAATGGGATATTTGACCCTCGCTCTGTGAGGAAGTTGAGCCACCCCTTGTTTCTAGGCAACCTTAAAGTGCTTTTATTAATAACCCTATTATGAATTTTTTCAAATGCAGTGTGTAACATGAGTAAATGAAAAATTACTAAATAGTTAGTTCACCCCCAAATACAACTAAAATGTTTCCAGCTCCAGAAACGTAGTAAATACATCAGTCCATATAACATCAGTAGCTTCAATTCAGTTTTGCAATGCTATGGACATACTTTTTGTGCAAAAAACCTCCCAAAAATAACAGTTTATTCAATTATTTTGCGTCTTTCGCTATTTTGGAGAGTATGGCAAGGCAACACATGTGGCTGTCTATAGAGGATCAGATGTTATGTACAAATACATTTTAGAAGAAAATGAAAGTGTTTTTGACCTTTCATGCTTGTCAACCTGTTTGTTGTTTATTTGACGACATTTATATGATTTACACTGGTTCTGGTCATTTCTCACAGGATTATAATCATCAGAACACTCAGTAGTGGAAACACAGCGATACATGAAGACCAGAGGAGTTTCACTGACTCTAAACTCTGAAGCTCCACACAGACAACAACACATGAAATGGTCAGCTGAGTAAAGGCCCAGTTTAGACACACATATACCAATTTCCTCCATTTGGAGGTAAGCTTTGGATGCAAAAAGTGGTGCATTTTATAATCTCCCTGCACGGTGACGGCCCAAATGAGAAAGCCTAGAATCTGACCTGGATGAAGACCATGCCACCACGCTGAGAACCCAAAGGTCATAAACAGTGGAGATCTGTTGGATCTTTTGAAGACCATTCTTCGAAGCCACATCGCTGTGGTTCTGTTCCACTGTCGCGCAAACACCGAAGGACGACTCGACGCTTCAGTCACCCATGGACTGCCATCAGAAAACCCATCCCATGATGATTTTCCACTGTGACTGTCCCCATGGAAACCTATGCCTGCAGCATTGTTAACACACTCGCTGACTTTCCAGTGCGCATAATAGTTCATCTTAAGTAGCAGCGACAGGATCCAGATCCATATTATGTTTTGACAAACGCAAGGACTGTTTACTGTAAATGCAATTGATTTTAAGAGCTCCTTGAGAAGATATTTTATCCACACCAAAACTACAACTTGCAACATCTTTGATGTGAATCTCCCTAAACATGACGCCAATGGTGAAGTCACATTCATTTGCCTAACAGACCCCACAAAAGAGTTGAAACTGCAAAGTGGCCCTCCAAGAAGTGCAGGAAAATAAAGCGAGTAGCTTAGAAATGGTATAAGCATGGATAGATCCGGACTGCTGTTTTGAAAGGGACTAGTGACTGTTCCCTCCTGCAGATCAAGTGATAAAGAAGAAACCCTCTGGGTCATCAACATAAGAGCAGATGTGGCCAGTAAGAGCCTGTTAGAAATAAAACGAGAGCTCACAATAGGATCAAACTGAATGTTTTCGCTAAGTACTTTTTGACAAATACCTGAAGTCTGGTGTCTCTTGAAGCCAGTATAACTGGTACTGGATGTACAAGTGCCAGCAGGTTTGCCAAAACATCTGCAGTCTTAACGTCCAATAATGAATATGCATTGGGTGCAGACAGCAGATCAGCAGCAGGAGAAGCATGGCACTGAAGAACAGCAATAAGCTGTACGGACCCATTGTTACAATAGCAAGGATGAATCCTCCCAGTGTCAAATAAACATACCTTACAAGAGAAGACAAATTTCATTTCACAGTAGATCTAAGAGAAAGGATGCATTCAATAAAATAGCATTGGCAACAGCATGGGCTGTGCTGTTATACTGTACCTGTTGATTACTGAGAGACGTCCTAGCCTGGCTAAAAAATAGAACACAAATGCAAATGGTACATTCACAAACTGGTAAAACAGCTGTGGGTTACCACCACAAAACAGCCTTACAATATCCATCACCAACCCAGAACGTCTCGGGTAATGTGTGCGAGTAGAAGAGACATGATATATATATATGCACAGACTTTCTGTTTGACCTCAAGAATAAATGTGTTTCTGGATTCCAGACGTGCACAGATAGACAGACACTCAGTAAATCACAGCTGTGTACTTATTTCCTAAATGGCACCTGAAAGAGTGCCAACCAAGTTATGTAGGTTAGTAAACAATCCTGTCAAACAGATGAAGAATGGAAACAACAGATAGAAAGACAGATGGATAGACGAAAAGACACCGACAGGTATTGTTCTTTAAATTGGTGACCTACCTTATGTGGTTGCGAACTATTTTTTAGCTATATCTAAATAACCTTAGTTGGCTAAATGTGTTTACTTAAATATAGCTGAAATAAATTGCTTGCAAGCACTTCTTTAATTTTGCTAGATGGGTGGAGAGGTGTATTTCAAGCACATATATTTCGAACCATTTTCTTTATGATGCATTATACCCTTTACAAGCTCCCCAGAGAACTGTCTGTTTTAAAGGATTTGCATTGGATTCAACTGGTGTGGAGAGTGAGGAACTCGTGAAGAACCCCATTCATTTTCACACTACCAGCCTCTTCTCCATTCATTCAGTTGTATGATTGCCCCAAAGTTGTCTCAGCGTTCAACTGGGAGTTCAAGAAAGCGACTATAAAACAAGTAAAAACACAGAAGACATATAACGAGCAGATACCAAGCGTGTGAGTAATACAGATCACGGCACACAGAAACGTTGAGTTATTTCGGCGGAACCTGAGCGAGCGGGGCTTGTCTCTGCGTCAGAGAGAGTTCCCTTATCGATTGGCTGCTCCCCGTGCAGCGAGGAGGCGTATAAAATAGACACTTTTAAGGAATTTCACAGACATTTAGTAGGTTACACGAGTGGAGGCTGACTGATAGATTCTCCCGTGCACATTTTTAGTCAAACTCAAGTGAAGAACATGCAGAGCTGCGCTAAATCCTGGCGTATTGTCATCAGCAGGTCTATCAACGCTCGCGCACCGTGTAGGAATATCAGCAATAAAGGAGATGTTTTTAAGAAACTTCAAGGTTTAAACGCAAATGCGCGCTGTATGGGCACCTCACAAGTTTTGTGGTCTAGGAAAATTGAACGAATTTTGCCGAGACACGATGATTTTTCTGAAAGACACATTGGACCGGGTGACAAAGAAAAAGGAGAGATGCTCAATACCCTTGGACTTGAGGTAAAACCTATTTGTTTTTTCATTAACCTTAACATCATGTTTATATACTACTATAAGTCTGCGAGTCTGTTTAAACGCTTTATGGCAGCGTCTTAAAACTTTAATCAAATTTTCATTAACGTTAGATCTGTGCATCAATTTTCGCAGTTTCTATTGATGCCGATAACAATAAAAATAAACACAATAATAGTGTACACTTTTTCTGTTGATTTCAGTCAGTGGCTCAGCTTATCGAAAGCACAATTCCCGCATCCATCCGCCTGGGAAGAAGTTTGAAAATGGACGATCCTGTGTGTAAGTTGTTCGCAATGCTCTCAGCAGCGGCAGACAGAGAAAACACGTGTCGTTTGTTGTTGTGAATTCATCATTTATTTGCACTGACTGTCTGCGAGGCAAACTGCGAGGTTAAATTTCATTCCAGCGGTGTTTTAAAACTCTGCCTGGTGTCTGATTTTAACGCAGCGGAACTATTCGCTCCATTGAGGGTTTTTAACAAATATATTTTTATATTTTTTTTATAATTCGGAATATCTCGAATTAGGGTTTTCTAACGAACCAGACTAACAAAGGAGTCCATCTGAGCGAGGAATGTAGGTTACACGCTCTTTGTGTGCCAATAGACCTTACTGGAGTGTTTTTCACCGTTAAGTCTTCCTTTGAACATATTTGGAGTTGTTTTTGCGGAGCCCGGCGAGCAGCACCAATCTCCTGACGCCCTCAGCCGATGCCAATAGGATGACAATTAGAGTGTAAAGTTCAGCGTCACTGGGCCAGTTTGATCTGGTTAGCAGTAGCGTTACATCACGCGTGCACCGCGCAACATACAACTTTGCGTAATAATTGACAATTTATCGGCGTTAACGATGAATAGCGGGCGGGACTTTAGGTTGCATTTGCACTAATAAGTCTGATAATTATTTCTAGAACACTATACTCAGAAAACGGACGGTTTAAACATAAGAATCACATGCAGTACACCGGAATGTTAACAAACACGTTTTTACTTACATTTTTAGCAGACAACATGACTCTTAAAATGTAAAACGCGTATGTTTATGCAAATACAAAGTGTAAAGTAGCGTCTTGTTTAAAAAAAAAAATAGTTCTGACAACGTTGCACCAATCCCCAAGACTGTTGTTTTCTTCCCAAACTATTGTTTGAATGACAAAATGAGGGTTATGAAAGGAATAACATGTGTTATTGCATAAATTGTTACTACTGGAATAACGTTAAACATACAATTTATTGTGGTTACTCTGAGGTTTGACATATGGCAGGAGTCAGTTTTCTCATCTGCTTGTGTGTGTCTTTAATGAAGCAAGCCATGCTGAAGCTGATGGGGGGGCTATACTGGATTCTGCTGGTTCAGCTGCACAGAGCTTGATCTGCAAATCCTTTGAGAAATTCACTGCTCAACAATAATGGGCTCTCTAAACTTTCCCTTTTCTGGTTTTATGAATATATTTTTTTTTTCTCAAAAGGGTTATGTTAAAACTAGAGTACATTTTAAGAGAAATTAAAATAAAAATGCCGTATCAAGACAGCGGGCTGCCTCATCGTCGCACAGATAATCTGTGTTAAACCTAACAAAATGATTATTGTTAGTGTTGAGGGGGTCGGTAATGTGTATTTCGTCCCCCCTCTCTTGCTGTTTTTACTACAGCATTATCTTTGCCCCGTTCAGTTGCTGCGTTGCTAAGCTGCAGCACAATGCCTCGGGAATTTGTGTGTCTCTGTATGAACCGCCTCCAGTGCCCTCAAACCCTAACCGTTAAACTAGTTACCTAGCCATCAGGAAATGTCCCATATGTGCTTCATCTAACTTTTTGCAAATATATTACGAATTGCAAACGCGTTTAATGCGTATACTAGTCAGTGAGATCTTGTGCTCTTGTATTTTTCATCAGATCCATGCCGTGTGATGTTTTTGCAGGAGTGTTTAAATACTAGGTTTATGTGCCAATGCGTGTAAAAGCAATTGCTTTTGTACTTATGAGTCATGTGAGAAGCTTCTTAAAATATTTATGTGTGAAATTTAAGCGGGTTTTAATTTGAAGCCACACAAAACTGGTTTTTTTTTTTCCATGGAAGGATTTTAGATCTGTTTTACTGTCAACTCAAGTCATTAATACAAGTCACAAAACTGTTTTTTACATACTGGTTGTGTATAACTGTAACTACAGACTTTCAAATCATTTTTATCTTTGTGCTTAATGACTACAGGTGAGAATGAAATTCTTGATGCGCTTCAAAAGACTGCGTCGAAGAACAAGATGTGGAGGTCCTATATTGGAATGGGTTATTATAACTGCTCCGTCCCACCAGTCATACAAAGAAATCTTCTGGAGAATTCAGGATGGTATGTGTCTCCTGTTGTTTGAATCATTTCAGACATTTCAGATTCTGGTGTGAAAAGTGAAGCAACGAAACGTTTGACAAACGTCATGGGACTTAAAATTTACAGCCACATGCTGGAACACCTTGTTCATTAGTTTCTCATGGTCAGTACACTTCTAATCAAAAAGCAAATTGCAATTTGATGATTTTTATTATAGAAACGGTTTGTAGTGTGCCCAACATAAGGTAAATCTTGTGACTCAGACTGTAGGTCTTTGGTTAGGGATTCAATGAGTTTTTGTGTTCTCTGTAGGGTGACCCAGTACACCCCCTACCAGCCCGAGGTCTCTCAGGGGCGTCTGGAGAGCCTGCTGAATTATCAGACTATGGTCTGTGACATCACAGGAATGGCAGTAGCTAATGCGTCGTTGCTGGATGAGGGTACTGCTGCTGCTGAGGCCATGCAGCTCTGCAACAGGTTAGTGTGCTTGCTGCTGGAAACATCTGTAAAGAACACGATAGTTTATCAAGGAGACCTTTGGTCTGTTAGCCAACACCTGAACCTGCTCGTTCAGGTCTCTGGCGTGCAGGATGGTGTTTCCCCAGGGCTGGGAGTGATCATTAACACTCGTCTGTTCCTTTTCAAAGGCAAAACAAAAGAAGAATGTTCTACATTGACCCACGCTGCCATCCACAGACTATTGCAGTTGTGCAAACCAGAGCCAAGTAAGGCAGTTCACCAACATTTATAATAAAGAAATATCTGTCCACCCATCTTTCTATCTCACTCTTTATCTCTATGTATCTGTTTATCAATCTGTCTGGCTCTATTTATCCTTTAACTCTCTCTATCTGTTTGTCTCTTCATCTGTTCAGCTGTCTACCTGTGTCTATCTATCTATTGATCTGTCGAACTATCTATCTATGTGCCTGTCTGCAGAACCTGATCTGGGTCTTTGTTGACCCTGGGACAACAAGGTGATTTAACCAATCAGATTTGAAAAACCAGGGGCCTGTTCCATAAACCAAGATTAGAGGATAAGACAGGCTTATTTCAGTTAGTCTGACTTATTGCCAGTTAATTTGTATTAAAATAAGTCAGACTATCTGCCATAAGCCTG
>JAUCNO010000795.1:15174398-15194527 GCA_032353835.1 Enteromius viviparus | reverse complement strand
CTGACAGAGCAGTCTATGCTGGCTGTGCACAGAGACTAGAAAGAGAGCTGCTGACCACTCACAACCTTTAAGATAGTTTTAAGTAGGTTTTTTTTATTAATATTTATATTATTTATATATATATTCAGCCAATCACAGTGCACTGGAAAAGACTGGTTACATGCCCACGCCATGCCACTACCACCGATATTGTTTGTTATTGTTTTTATTTAATATCACAGTACATTGATTCAAATGTGAATGAATGAATCCACTTTGATGCGTGTACACACTGCTACAGCCGTGTAAGAACACTACCGGGCTGTTTTGTGATGCTGGGTAGGAGTGTTAAAGCCACTTCACTAATTTATGAAGATCAATAATCTTTTGCTGCACATCAGAAATATATTCTTAGTTTTTTCTCATTGTGATGGATGAATAAGGGAATTTTGTTCTTGTTTCTCCTCCTATTTATATTCCTAGAAAACAGGAAGCCAGGGCTGAATTTCATGTTTATTATCACGCTGGAGAATTTGATTTTTATACTGTCCCAAAATCTTTTTTTTTCCCAAAGGATGTTCAGTTAATTGAGTTCTAAAGTTTTTCAACATACACAAAAGCTTTTCATTACACAGATATTACAAACTAGTCAGTGCACTCAATAGGTTGCTTTGGAGGCATACGTTATTGCAAGTATAACATAAAACAAAGCAACAATAATGAAATTATGCATTGACCAGAAATGTTAAGTAATTTTAAAAGCGAGTAGCCTACTTCTATACTTTCACTCCAGTAATGGATTTGTGCACTTTGTTCTTTCTCGAGCCAACTTAATTCATGGAAAAGAACGACAGGGACACTCTTCAGTATTTCTCCTTCCTTTTGCATGCCTCCACAAATAACTCAACTCCTACAAGCATGCTGTCGAATAAATAAAGTCAGTGTCTCTTTAAGTCTTACCTTTCCCAGCTCCAGTCACCAGAGCTCGCTTCCCGCTGAACGATATCTCCATGTCTGGATCCAGTCACACTTCAGCAGCACAAACAGCGGAGAACCAGAGCAGCCGAAGCAGAGAACAGCTTTATATCGATGCGTTTAACAGAGTAACACTTTCTCATGCTCCGAGTCAGTCTGGTGTTTGTTTAACTGAGCGAAGTTCAGCCGAGAGCAGCTCTGGACAGGAAGGACTCTCGTCACATGATCTGCTCACGTGAAGTGCAGTGGGTTTATAATTCTTCAAATGAGGGTGCAATTAATCAGTATAACTTGGCTTAGTATGCAGTCTACAATTTTTCCACACTAACGTTACAGCGATCAATGGTTGAATTTCAGTAAGATTATAGGCACACAAATACATGACAGTTTTACTTAAACCAGTGTTTATCTTCTTTTTGGGCACTTTTGATGTATTACCTTTTCTTTAATGTATTGAAGCGCCGTGGGAGAGAGAGATGGGCGGGGCTTTTGAAGGTCCCAGAGCTCGGGACGCCAGCAGCTCACGCACAAAAACAGCCAAAAATGTTATGGTGGCCAAGAGAGCTCAACGCGATGTAAACTGAAGAAAACACATGCAAACTGCTAATTCTCACAACGCAACCAAACACAGAGAGGCGCTGCGAACAGCACGGACCACATCGGAAAATACTACAGCTATAGAAACTCTGCAGTGGGTCCTTTATTAGTTAATATTTCAATAAATTGATTTTGAAAATATGTTAAAAGTGCATGAATTTCAGAAGAGTCTGAGAGATAATCACATAGTAATTGCAAGAGAAAAAAAAAAATAAATCTACTACTCTTCTCTGAAGGAATTGTCAGGTATTACTGTACACTGTAGTACTATAAACCGTAACAACTGTACTCCTGTAACACACAGACACATGCATAATAAATAAATTTATTAAAATGAAAATCATACTTTACATTATCAGTTGAACAAAAAACATACTCAACTGCAACAGCATCAGGAGCTGCCAGCAGAGAGCAACATGTTTGTCACGGTTCAAGAAAGAGAAAGCATCGAGTAGTTTTGGCATGTTTACAGAAACACTGGCCTGCAGTGAAGAACGTGTTTGTGCAAATATCAGAGAGATCAGCCTTTTAAACAACATTTAAACACTCGTGTACTGATCATCACACTCACACTGGTGTTTCAACGGACAGATTCAACGATGATCGGGTACATTATTAAAACTTGGACTGATGACAAATGCTTTTTGGTCTTGAGAAGATGAGCTGGGCTGCAGAAATCTACAAAAACAATACTATA
Source organism: Enteromius viviparus (assembly GCA_032353835.1). Taxonomy (NCBI): domain Eukaryota; kingdom Metazoa; phylum Chordata; class Actinopteri; order Cypriniformes; family Cyprinidae; genus Enteromius; species Enteromius viviparus. The sequence continues at coordinate 15,192,279 of JAUCNO010000795.1, read as the reverse complement.
AAACTGCCTCTATACGGCTTTTTGCACATGCTTCTGCAGACATATTATGGCCACAAAGAAAACGATGACTCTATAAAGATGATGTCAAAGCCACAGAAATGTGTATCATTCCCCCATAAATCTGTGGGAAAGCACAATCCTGTCAAAACGCTCTTACAACAGGGACTTGTGTGTCTAAATCACTTGGCAATTCTCAAAAAAACCCACATAATTCAGAACAAAAATGCATTTAATAAAATTGCAGCCACCCTGTTTAACCTTAGTACCAATAAAAACTACTTAAAGGAACAGTGAACATTAGCTGAGAATCTGCTCATCCTCATGTCACCCCAGAACAGGAGAAGTGATACTTCATCAGATCTGGAGGAATGTGTCTCAGCAGTGGAAGTGAATGGGTGCCGTCAGAATGAGAGTCTGATAAAGACATCAGAATAATCCCCAGCACTCCAGTCCATCAGTGAACATCTGGAGAAGGCAGAAGATCAAACTAATCCAGCTTTAAAATGATTTGATCAAAGTTTCTAATTAAAATATGGGTCCGCTAGCCATGATATTATGTTCTACAAAACATCCTGACGGCACCCATTCACATCCATTGGTGAGACACATTTATACAAACCTGATGAAGACACACACTCTTCCTGATCTAGGAAAGTAAAATCTCAACAAACGTTAATTTTTGGGTGAACTATTCCTTTAACAGCCTTTATACGCGTAAAGCTGGCACTCGTATCCCAGAGGTCAGTGACGAGTCTTGGCTGGACACCATTCTGTGTCTGGGTAGAGAAGGCAGTGAACCGTTTTAAACCTGGAGAGATAACAGATGCTTCATAAACCCAGCACTGAAGGTTATTTTGAAGCAATGGAAAAGGACTGAATTATCTTGTGCGTGTACCGTGTCGGGTCTTCAGCCAATGAGAATGCTCCTCCAACACTGACCACGTTCCTCCTGTTCTCAAAGCCACCGTAACTCAGGGTCACCTGCGGAGCACAGAATCTGTGAGGATCTCAGGCATTATCTCAGGGGGGTATAATAATAACTTGCTATATTTTGTATTTTATTTTTATAATATTTACTGTATTATGTACGACTATTGTAGATTTAAATGCCCAGTAAAATAAAAACAAACAAGCAAAAAAATAGAAATACAAAAATAGAAATGAAATCAGGTAGGTTTAGTATTCAAGTACAAAATCAAAAACTGAAATATACTGATCCCTATTAGAGCTAATAATATATGACAGATTTTCTATTTCTTTCCTTGTTTGATGACAGACAGCAGCTGTCACTTTAAGACACATATTTCAGAGCACGCATCTTAATCTAACAGTATTTGACTGTTCAAACGTGCTTCTGGCTCTTCTTGCACTTTTTTTTCACTCATGCATGTGTTTATCAGACAAGCGGTTATTTTCATGGTTCCATACCATTGCAGACCTCTCAGTACATCTTCAGACTACATTTAACACAAATGGTTCATACAGCTTTATATTTGGTATATATTACAGTCATCTGTAATAAAAAGGTGTGTGAGGGTTTTTTACACTGATTTTCGCATTCATATGAGAATTATTTGCATGCTTTTGCATCACAGCTTTTTTATATAATCCATTTCCTTTGTGCATCACTGCCACCTTATTATAAATAAAGCGAGAGCGTGGATGCACATGATTTAGCAGAGCTCTACTTGATCAAAATGTGTCCTTCTGTATGCTGGTCCCTCTCTGTGATCTGACCTGCTGGAGTAAGCTGTCTGTGGGCAGTCTCTGCAGGTTCTCCAGGTGAGAGTGGAACAGTCCTGTGTGAGTCAGAGGAACCTCCAGCAGAGCCTCGATGATATAACCCACCGTACAGTCATCCGGGAGACGGATCTTCTCCGCCGTCGTGATGAAGTTTCCAAGACTGAGCGAGAAAGAACAGAGGGATTTCCGTTTTAAACAGCAATCCATTCACACGGTGCTGTCAACCCATTAATGAGCCCCTGACAGCGTGATCAGGGTAAAGACTCACCTAGCCCATGGACTCATTTTAAGCGCCAGTCCTCGACTGATGCAGAATCCAGCTCCTCCGGTGGCGAACCAGAACTTCACCGAGACCTGCACCAGATATGGTCTGGATTAGAGATGGAGTCATTCTTCTGCACGCATTCATTAAACTGATCAAAATAATTCCATATAAACGCTGTTGTTTGTCTATCGGTGAATCCTGAATAATAATCAATCACAGTTTACACACAAATATTGAGCAGCACGACTGTGTTCAGCACTGATAATACTCAGACGTGTGTGTTGAGCAGTCAATCAGGATATTATTATGAATTCTGAAGATCATGTGACTCTGAAGACTGAAGTAATGATGCTGAACATCACAGAAACACACACACAACACAGATGATTTACAGTAGAATAATATTTGACTGTTTTTACTGTATTTTTGATCACATAAATGCAGCTTTAGCAAGATTAAGAGATGTTACGATGCGTTTCTTAAATCAGCATTTTTAAGATATTTAGACTGAGAATACTTTATCGTGAACATTACAGTAATCCGCTCACCGATCCGTCGCTCTTGACTCTCTCAGAAGCCTCTATAGGATGATCCAGACTGGGTCGGCCCAGATAAACGTCCTGAGTGTGAGAGTAGGAGGACAGCAGCTCCAGCAAACCGGGCAGGATCACATAGTTATCATCATCCACGTGACAGAACCACCTGCAGAACACACAGAGCAAGACTCTGGAGTAACAGTTTTAATAGTCTCTTCTCTCTGAAAATTCTGAAATATTCTTCTACTGTAAATCATCTGTGTTGTGTGTATTTCTGTGATGTTCAGCATCATTCCTCCAGGCTTCAGAAATCATAATGATATACTGATTTACTGCTCAACACACATTTTACACAATAAATACATCTAGATATTTCTAAATATCTGCTGTATGTGTATATATACATAATATACATGCAAAATTTTTTTGAAAGTGATTAATCGTGATTTATTGTTTAATAGCACAAATAAGTACAATTAAACAATACAAAAATTACTTGAAAAATGAATTCTCAATTCTGCTGTTTTATTGAATTTATCCTCAAATTAAAGCAGCCTTGGCCTGAACTCTTACAGAGCGTTTGAGCAGCTGTGTGAATGACTGACGCATCCGCTGTATGATGACTGTATATGAAATGATTTAATGCATGTGGCCTTCAGACGAACTCAACTTTTTCTGTGACTCGATGAACTTGTCGTACTCCACAGACATCTTGCAGCACAGAGCCTGACGAGTGTGTGCCGCCGAGCAGTTGGTGTTGATGACGTTCAGTCCTTCAGAGACAATGAGTTATGACTGATATGACATAACAGTATTTCACATCACAGTCAGGAGTCCCTTAAACTGATTTAGTGGCATTCTTCTCTTAATTTGAAGCTTTAACAGGTTAAAGATGTGTTTAATCTGCTCAGAGCAGGTTTAAGTGTTACCTGCTTTCTGTCTGAGCTCCTTATCCTCTCCATCAGTGAAGATAAACGTCTGAAACACACAAATCAAAGATCACGGTCAAGTGTTTTTAACCTGTCTGACACCAAATTATTAAACCTGCTTAGATTTAAAAATGACATGCAGGGTTTTAGTATTATTAATATTAATAATCATGGTAAATTGTTTTGTAAATTCAGCTTTTTTCCTTTTAATTTTAATAACTTTTTGTTTTATTACAGTTTTAAGAATTTAGTTTATTTTGTTTTTGTCATTTTTATTTAAAAAAAAAAAAAAACAGTATATATATATATATATATATATATGTCATTTTTTTAATTTTTATTTCAGTTTTAGCTATTTTAGTATATTTTTTTAATTTTATTTTAAGTAACAACTTTGTTTTATTTATACATTATTATATAATATTATTTAAAATATAACAAGAAATTATTTTCTTTATTAATTTTAGTGCTGTCAAAGGATTAATTGCATTCAAAATAAATGTTTTTATGTGTATATATTTATTATGTATATATAAATACAAAGACATGCACAAATATATATTTAAAATATTTAAATGCATATGTAAATTCATATTATTTATAAACATATTTCTGTTTAAAATGTTTCTTTTATACGCACATGCATGTGCGTATATTTATATAAAGATAATAAATACACACAGCACACACACATTATATAAACAAACACTTATTTCAACTGTGATTAATTGCAATTAATCGTTCGACAGCACTACTTTAATTATTTGAATGATTTCTTTCACAAATCTCATTTTTGGGAAACCCTGGGTTTCAATTTATACACACACGTATATTTTGCATAATAAACTGGGGTGTTTTAGCAAATGCTGTCTTTCCAGGAACAGATAACGCATGAACGCTCCGTTTCCTCACTAATGTCCAAAACTATCTGCATCTATCAGTCTCTCAGGCGTCTGGAGCCCTGGCTTAAAGGGACAGCTCATGTTTAGGGAAAACACTAAACACCACTTGATCTGCAAAAAAAACCCTGCCATTATTTATTTCCCCTCATTTCACTTCAGGCCTACATTCTAATGAATGGTCATCATTTCAATGCTGTGGTTTGGTTTACTTCAGATACTGAAGCCTCAGTAAGAGAAAACACACGAGCATCTCTTCCAGAACGGCTCTAGAGACACTTCATGAGCATTTTACCAATCGTTTACCAAAACTATCGTCACATCAGACATGCAGAAACTTGAAGGTCTTTAAAACAACCTAATAACTTTATAACTATAAAAAAAAAAATAATGTACATAGGGCTCTATTATAGTAAAAAAAATTATACGTATAAATTAAAAATAATTGCTCAGTTTAGTTTAGTTAAACATGTCTTTTGATCGCTAAAATTTAATTAAACCATTAAAATGGAATCTAGAAAAATTACAATTAAAAATTGGTAAAAAATAAAACAGGATTTCAAAAAAAGAAAAAAAAAGTTTTATTATTTAAAATATTTAGACATGGTTTCAACCATTCAAACAGAACCCAGAAAACCTCAAATGGAGCAAAAAAAAAAAAGGTTTGGCCAAACGTCAAATGGAATTCAGGGCCCTGTCCCTCATTTCACTTCCACTCCTGCTCTTAGGCTCCAGACGAAAGGCAATCCTGATATTTTCCAGCACTCTGTCCATCTGAGTTACACTACGGAAAACTCAACAGATCCGTTTCGAGGATGTCCAGGATTATTCTGACATGTGCTTCCAACAAAACCAACTCTTCGATACGTAAGCTTTTATCATCTGTAGATACCTTTTGGAAGATCTACAGCACATCTTTAAAAGAGAAAGTCAAGGGTTATTCAAGTAGAAAGTCATAAAAGGAAAAAGCCTGGTGGACTTTGTCCCAAATCTGAACAGTGCAGATCTAACGAGGAAAGAATGTTTCCTCTGGAACACTGAGCGCTGGAGGTTTCTCCTGGGCATTAGGCTCTGTTGTGCAACGACAAAACAACGGAGCTGCACTGTTTAACAGGTTAAGTCAATCTGTGGGGCCCCTGCGGGCCCCGCACTCGGCGCTCCAGAGAGGCCTCGGGAAGGGTGTCTTTGGCAGAGAAGTAAATGTTCTTGATGAAAGCAAACACACGCACTCTTGTGTCTGAGGCTCTCAGGTTTCTGAGGAACTGCCTTTTCCAGGGGCCCGAGGGCCACCAGCTCTGGACTCCAGTTAACCAGCTCACCCTTTAATTACTAGAGAGCCGCTCACACACTTACTGGACAGCATATGTGTGTGTGTGTTTACTCCTAAACACACCCCTGACCTTCAACAGCTCCACAATCACAACTGATGAGTCAAACCACGTGAAACACCTCCCTACCTGTTCCTTGGCTCTGGACACCCAGGTCTGGGACAGGAGCTGCAGTCTGGACCTGTGATATTTCCGAGTGGTTTTAACAGCAATAAAAATGTCTCTGAGGTCTAAAGAGGAGTCTCTGGACGGGGACCCAGGCGAGCGGGTGTGTGACGGCCGAATGAAAGCAGCGTGTCTGCGTCCGGCTCCAGCGGGCTTGGGCAGGTCCGTCTGACGCTGAGGAGGCTGTAAGGAGGGAATAAGGAGCACCAGAAGGGCACAGAGCGCCAGGGACAGCAGGAAGCAGATCTTGTTGCTGCACACATGGGATAAGTGCATTCTTCCTGTGCTCAACCACCTGCTCCGACCGGCCTCGCCTCAACTGAGCCCATCCTCACTGCATCACTGCGGAGCCTGCACACACACACACACACACGGTATGTAGACTTTCAGCACTAGACCATTTACAAAACAACGACAAAGGCGAAGCTCGACGCCGCTTGGATGGAAGCCTGAATAAATTAATGCACATTAAAGGTTATTGCAACTTTTTCCTCACTCATCTCAGAATTACAATGAATTCAAACTACAAAGATCTCTCGCAATTCTGCCTTTTTTGCTTAAAATTGCACTTCTGAGAAAGTCAGCAATTCTGAGAATTAAGTGATTTAACTTTAACTTATAAAGACAGAATTAAAAACCCTCAAATTTGACTTTTTAAGAACTGCAAGATAAAAATAGACAATTCTAAGAAAACAAGGTCAGAACCATGGGTTTGTATCTCACAATTCTGACTTTATAAGTCATGCTTATATTTTTTAAACTATATGATTTTAACTAACATACATAACCCATAATAGCTCTTCCTTTGGTGAAGACGTGTTCTGCTCAGATCTCAACAGCAGAACTAATGTGTGTCTGGTTTGTGATGTGAGAGACGACAGCAGATTTCACTGATGTTTTTATCAGACTCTCATTCTGACGGCACCCATTCACTTACATTGCTGAGATGCAATGCTACATTTTAATGAACCAATGAGTTCATTTTCAGCTAATTTTATTAAATTGATATAAAAAATCTGCCAGGCTCTTTAAATGCCTCTGTATCTGGCACCGGTGAGCATCGGTCAACCCTAATAACAGCCATCGATGTGAATCAGTTCCTATCTTCTATTTTCAGAGCTGAAACCTCGAGCAGACACAGATGTGGAAGCTGAAATCACATTCACTGAGAGATGTGTGCACAACTGAAAAAAAGGAACACAATCTGAATCATAAGATACAAAAAGTTGCAATTGTGAGGGGAAAAAAATGCTAATAACGTTAAGTGAACATTTATTGTTCACACATTCCAGAAGCGAGCATGTGAGCAGTGCTGAGTCTAATCTAAGCCTCGCTTCATTCCTGTGTGTCCTGAACACATGCAAGCACATCATGTTTTCAGTCTTCTAGCAGACTAAATTAAGTTTGACTGTTAAGTACTTTTGGTGCTCAATATCTTTGTTTAGATTATGGGCTGCACAATTATGACAAAAATCATAACTGTTGATTATTCGCTTGAAATTGTATTTTTGTGTTTGTGATTATTAAACATGATTAACACAACTTACATTACATGTTTGAAGCAACTTCATGTCATATTTTTTATAGAAAATTGAGCTGAAAATATTTAAACGGAAACTTTAATCTAGTAGCTACGAAGCCTCAAATGTCAACTACTCATTGGATTAGTTTCTGCTTTAAATTATATAAATATGCACAGTATTATAATGTTAAATTAAAACTATTATAGAAAAACCCTTGAAATAACCTGTAGAAAGAAGAAAAAACAGCACAAAACTCGTTACATTAAGTAAATTTAGACTTATTTTAGTCTGAACTTGCCTTTATTTACTTCCTCACCAAACCGAGAGTTAACTCAAACCGCAGAGGTGAGGTAAAACGTCTCTTACACCACACACTCATCCACACACTCAACCACACACTCAGTTAATATAATAAAAGGTGTTTTGTGGAAGCTCTTACGTGCTCCTCGTCGAGTGTGTGTGAAATCAGCGCGACTCCGGATCATCTCCTTATTGTTCTGCTTTGTCTCTTTCGTCGCTCGATGCTTCCGGAACTTCTCTAATCAACACTCAACATTTATCACTCCTTTATTCCTCCGGAGCTCCGCCAGCGATCGTCACTGCCGTGTTTGGTGTTTATTGTCGACTAACAACTAACTACATTGTCCTTCTGTAGCTGCTAAAGCGCATGTTTTGACTTCAGCAGCGCCCTCTATCGGATGTGACGTGACAGCGCAAGGATGTCGTCATCAAATCCTTGTGGTTTTTGTAATTTGAGTCCTGATGATGTCTCTTTGGAATATAAGAAAATGTTATTCTTGGTTTTAAACATTATGAGCTGGTTTATTTAATCTTATTATTTAATATGTTATACTTTCGAAAGAGGAACCCTTTCTTCATGAACACTTAAAATTCTGTATGAATCAGTTTCCTACGACGGAGTTTTAGTGGCACCAAAAAAAAAAAAATCTAAAACTACGAGAATAAAGTCGTAATGTTACGAGATTAAAGTCGAAATACTACAAGAATAAAGTCGAAATATAATATTTAGTATAGTGCACTTGTAAATGACCTGGATTGAGAGAGGGCCACCAGATATAGGCATATTTGACTTTTATATCTTGCTGTACACTTGAAACAAAGAGGAAAAACATATTCGTTTGAAAGACGAGCTGTTTTATAACAAAAGAAACAAAGCAGAACATTATCGTGATTGCTGGGTGTCTGGCATGCTACGAATATCTTTAATACAGTGATCTGATCAGTAAAGAGCTTGAGCAACACTACTGTAAGACACTATTTGTGTTTCGCTATAAAACTGATTATAAATATAAAAGTTATAAAATTACTAAAGGGACTAATCTTATTGCTATTGAGTGGCGCACTATAATGAATCCAATGGAAGACATGAAATATTGTTTCCTTAAGCTTATTGTCTTCGCAAATATTACACATGATATCACTTCTGCTAATAATCCCACATAAATGTCTTTAGTTTATTCATAAGGGTTAAATAAGAGAGCTTAGCGCCCCCCAGAGGAATGTGGACAGAGTGCGTGAGCTGATGTTAAGATCAAAAGTTCAGGGCTTTAATAAATGTCATATTCTTGATCGCGGTTTCCGCGAGTTCTTAGATCTCATCCCAGTAACATCAAGCAGCCGCTCGGATGCCATAATATTCAAATATGCCTATATCTGGTGTCCTTCTCTCAATTCGGGTCATTTACAAGTGCACTATACTAAATATTATATTTCGACTTTATTCTCATAGTATTTCGACTTTTAATGTCGTAATATTACGACTTTAATCTCGTAGTTTTGACTTTATTCTCGTAATATTACGACTTTATTCTCGTAGTTTCGACTTTAATCTAAAGCTCCGTCGTAGAAACTATTCAGATCATCTTAAATTTCTCTCTTTTATATTGCAGCCATTTGTTAAAATCATTTAAGTTCATTTTATTTTCCTCAATGTTCACACAGCACCCCAAACACAGAATTGTTGACCATTTTTTTGTGCAGATTTATTAAAAAAGAAAAACTGAAATATCACATGGTCCTCCGTGTTTAGCAGAAGCAGCCTTTTGATCGAATACAGACATGAGGCTTTTTGGGAAAAACCTAGATTTTTTTTTCAAACCTAGATTTGTGGATCCTCTCCAGTTCTGTTAGGTTGGATGATAAACGTTGGTGGACAGCCATTTTTAGGTCTTTCCAGAGATACTCAATTGGGTTTAAGTCAGGATTCTGACTGAGCCATTCAAGAACAGTCACAGCACTCCGCAGTCCTTAGCACTCTGGAGAATGTTTTGGTCCAGGACCACATTCATCTTTCCCTCGATTGCAACTAGTTGTCCTGTCCCTGTGGGACAGTGTTGGACAGGCGATGAGCAGTTCGTGGTTTTCTCCACACATATCACTTGAAATTAAGGGGAAAAAAGTTCTATCTTGGTCTCATCACACCAGAGAACCTTGTTTCTCACCATCTTGAAGTCCTTCAGGTATTTTCTTTTTATTGCAAACTCCATGCGGGCTTTTATTTGTCTTGCACTGAGAAGAGGCTTTTGTCGGATCACTCTGCCATAAAGCCCTGACTGGTGGAGGGCTGCAGTGATGATTGACTTTCTACAACTTTCTCAGATCTCCCGACTGCATCTCTGGAGCTCAGCCACAGTGATCTCTGGGTTCTTCTTTACCTCTCTAACCAAGGCTCTTTTCCCCTGGTAGCTCAGTTTGGCCAGCTCTAGGAAGGGTTCTGGTCGTCCCAAACATCTTCAATTTAAAGTTTATGGAGGCCACTGTGCTCTTACTAACCTTAAGTGCAGTAGACACTTGGTTTTTTTTTTTGTAACCTTGGCCAGATCTGTGCCTTGCCATAATTCTGTCTCTGAGCCTGAGCTTCAGGCAGTTCCTTTGATCTCATGATTCTCATTTGCTCTGACATGCATCGTGAGCTGTAAGGTCTTATGTAGACAGGTGTGTGGCTTTCCCAATTCCCATGTCCAATCAGTATAATCAAACACAGCTGGACTCAAATGGTGTAAGATGATCGAAAGAAATGGACAGCAGCTGAGTTAAATATGAGTGTGACCGCAAAGAATACTTAGGACCATGTGCTATTTCAGTTTTTCTTTTTTATTAAATCTGCAAAAATGTCAGCAATTCTGTGTTTTTCTGTCAATATGAGGTGTTGTGTGTACATTAAGGGGAAAATTTTTTTTCTTATTAACAGTTTATGAATGAATCATGCACTATATTCCTGGATTGATTATGATTTAGATGCTGTAAAAGGTGGACGTATTACAGCGAGAGACAGTTTTACATTGAAAATTCATATTCAGGTTGGATTATGTCGACCAGGAGACTATGGCTCAGACGTATCTCACTTGAATCTCCATAAAACCTTCTGCATTCCTCATGGTGGTGGCGGCCCTGGAATGGGACCAATAGGAGTGTAAGTGTTGAAGTGAGCAAACCTGTCCTAAACAATCTACCAGAACAGCTGATCTTTGACTCCATATGGATTTTATCCAACAGGAAACAGCATCTTGCTCCCTTCCTGCCCAGTCATCCAGTGGTGAACATGCAGTCCAGTAATACAGGAAGTTCTTTGGGCACCATCAGTGCTGCTCCCTGGGGCTCCAGCGCAATCCTGCCCATCTCATGGGCTTACATTAAGGTCAACACCTTAAGTCTTCCAACACCTACAAAAACATTCTGACCGATACCAATTATTTTTAAATCAATTGAGATCTATTTCTGTACTATTTTTGTAGGACACATTTTAGCACAATTTAGGTTTTACAACATTTAATGGTACAGCATAAACTACACTCATTTATTTTGAGATCTACTAAGATTAACATTTGTAAAAGTTAAAGATTACAAATATCATCTAAAACTCACTAAAAAAAGTTAAGGTAAATGTACAAATTTTACATTTACATGCATCATCCTAATTTATTGATCTAATGTGATATTCAACAGATGATGGGTTCAAAGGGTCTTGCTCACGCTACAGAGGTGGCCATCCTTAATGCCAATTACATGGCTAAAAGACTGGAAAACCAATACAAGATTCTTTTCAGGGGCACTAAAGGTTAGCTTTTTTCAATAAAATATTGCATTTTCTTTTTCATTTTTTTTTTTATTTGAAGTTCATAAAACATTTACTCACTATTTTCCATATGCAGGATTTGTTGCTCATGAGTTTATTTTGGATGTGCGGCCTTTTAAAAAGTCTGCGAACATCGAGGCAGTTGACGTAGCAAAGAGACTCCAAGATTATGGTAAGTGAAAAACATCCAAAAGGAAATATTTTTGCCTTGAAATGTCTAATAATTGACTGATTCCTCACCACCTTCTAATGACAGGCTTTCATGCCCCAACGATGTCATGGCCCGTGGCTGGAACTCTGATGATCGAACCCACAGAGTCCGAGGACAAGGCTGAGCTCGACCGCTTCTGTGACTCATTGCTGGCCATCCGACAGGAAATCGCAGACATCGAAGAGGGCCGGATGGACTCGAGGGTTAATCCTCTCAAGGTGAGTGTTTTAAAGCTTAACTTAGCCTGAATCCAGAACGTTCCGCATCAACAGGATCTGTGCAGCTTTAATCATGTGTGCAGTAAAGCACATGTATTAGAAGTTTATGGAGCATGGCATTATTTGTACTCTTCGTCACATTTTATGCCCAGAAGAATTGTTCTAAACGCTTTTTTTTTTTTTTTTAACATTTTTCTAATTTCTGCTTTTAAACCATTTAGATTGTCCTTGTCCAAACGACTTTCAATAAATCACATCAATTCCACAGATTAAATTTTACACCAGTTGCTCTAACTTGTCTTTCACATGTTTTCCAAAGATGGCTCCTCACTCACTGGCCTGTATTACCTCTACCACATGGGACAGACCTTACTCCAGAGAGTATGCTGCTTTCCCCATGGTGTGTAGCTTGCATTAATGCAAAAATACATAACCTTCATTTTAAAAAGGAAGATTTTTGATACATTAAGTTTCATTTCAGCCTTTCGTGAGACCTGAGACCAAGTTCTGGCCCACAATTTCAAGGATTGATGACATCTATGGAGACCAACATCTCGTCTGCACCTGTCCACCCATGGACGTCTATGAGTCTCCATATGAGGAAAGGGCTTCTTCGTGACCTCATTACTCAATGAAATGCTACTTCATCCAAATGAACCATTCCCATCAAATATGATCACTTATTCTTCCCTGTGATTACAGCGTCTTCGGTACGTTCATGGTGCCTCAGATTTCCTTTTGCTTACAATGCACAAATAGCTGGCCTCTGTTACTCTACTAAAACATTCCAAATCTGATTCAGATACTGTAATCGACCTGTATAGGAGTTCGTTTTTTGTTCTTTTTATATTTTTATTCACTGTATAAAAATATTTGGGTGTCTCGGTCTGTTTGTAGGCATAACTTACTGGCACTGTTCTCAATGTTAACATTAATTTTATAGATGTATGTTTTCTAATTATTTAAGGAATAGGGCCTGTTTGTAGCAATTTAATAAATATTTTAAACGAACACTGGTTTACATCAATGTCTTAAATCAATGGTATGACTCCACGTCACCCAACCAGCATGCACTCTAATTTGAAATAGAGTTAAGCTGCGTTTCATATTGATTATCGTTTCTCTTTTTCCATAAGTTTCCAGTCACTATTCCTAAAAATAAAAGCAGTCCAAGGTTTCGGTTTGAAGCAAATTTTTTCCAGCAGTCCTCAGGTCTGTTGATGTCCACAGCGTAGATCTGTGGAACACAAATTAATCATTGTCAATGTAACTTTTTTTTATTTATGTATTAAAGTCTTTATCTAAGAGTTTTTTCATATACTTCATTCATCTGGCATATAATGTTAATTCAGATTAAGTGACTAATATATAAAAGTTTTCTAAATGGACTACTAGTGTAAAGTATAGTCTATCTTGCTTACCTGATGTGCTAGATGAATGGCCACTGCAGACACCGCACAATAGTAGGGCAAAGTCTGGTCAGAATTGGCTCCTGCTAGAACTAGCCCTGACAGCATGGCCCCAGTGAAGCCACTCAGCCACAGTTTGGTGTTCTCCTGAAACCTCAGAGCTGTAGACTTTACACCCACTTTTAAGTCATCATCTTTGTCCTATTTGTCGAGACGAGAAAATAAATCACAATGCACACAAGGCACAAATTTATGTTGGAGTGTGATAACTTAATCACAAACAGTACCTGATGGGCATAGATTGTGTCATAAATCAATGTCCACATGACACCAGATAGATAGAGCGGTAAACACACAGACCAGTCACATGATCCCTTCACCGCAGACCAACCCAGGAGAGCGCCCCAATTAAAAGTGAGACCTACATAGGTAATGATTATACAGAATATTTGGTCTTAGAAACACTTTGAGCAAATATTCAGCAATAATATGGAAGGAGAGGTTTAATATATTAACAGAAACGCACCCAAAACAAACTGTGGCCAGTATGTGAACCTCTTCATAAGAGGGTATGTGACCACCAGTGACAAAGAGGTGGCTCCAAGAGCAATGCTAGAGACAGATATGAAGTCAAAGTTTATTAGTAAGTCAAATTAAAGTTTCCATGAAACAAAAACTGCAGTTGTCTTTCCATTTAAAGATATATCAATGCAATATATATAACAATATCAACTTAAGTTACAATCCTTCTCCAATCCCAAATGTTGACAAAATAGCGGTAACACTAGTCAAGTTGCTTATTAGCATGCATATCATAATGCCTGTATATTAGTACTAATAACGCACATATTAATGCCTTGTCCTGCATGATCATATTTTAGATGCCTTAATTTAACACCATAACTAAACTTAATGTTTATAAAAATGGCATGTTATAAACATGTTATAAAAATGACTAAAAACGTCCTAATTGAACTATGGCCTAATACTGGTGTAAGCTAAGACCGGTCTGTAAACCGGCCATTATTTTGAGCCAAAAGTCACAAATAAAAGTTAATGATGAAAAGTGGTCCCTAAATTAAAGTGTGACCAAAACATTGTGTAAAAATACTGTCAAATCTAGCACACCTGTAGTAATTGAAGCAGAGCAGAACCCCCAGTGCCAAACTCAGCTGGCCTCCGAGGAAAACCAGAGCCTGAAATGGTGTGATCTCCCCCGATGCAATGGGCCGAGTGGCTGTCCTTGACACCTACCAGAAATATGACACATCCCAACATCAGATTCCAGCAGCAGCCAAGATCAAATCCAGGTGGCCTATTTTCTTTATTGAACCTTGCTTAAAAATCTAGCTGTAGAAAACTTTTGACCCACCTTTTCAAGACTTCAATAAAAAATCAATAACCCATATTTTTGAACACTAATACAAACTTCATTCTTTCTACAGGCTACACCTACTAGAGGGCACTAAGAAGAGATGAAGGAGAAAGATAGGGTCTGCCTACTGGACCAACTGGCCTGTTCGCCAGTGCCATCAAAAAAAAAAGAGTCCCTTCCCGTGCCCCTCCGCGTAAACAGGATTCGAAGCCGGATCAGAGATCCGTCCTTATGGCTAAGAGGTCCCAAACCAAGAAGTCCTGATGTGTTGGGCTCAGGACTTCTGAGGGCAGGTTTCCACCGCATTACATGGTGCCCGTCTCTCCTCAGTGCCCTCAGTGGCATTTATGGTTCAATCAAGAACCTTTAACTTTCATGGAATCCTTTAATTGCACAAAAGATTATTTGTAGTGGAAAAAGTTTCTTCAGATTATTAATACGGTTCCTTAAAAGAAAGAGTTCACACAAAATTAAGAAAAAAATACTACTTTCATGTTTAACATAAGAAAGAAACTCATATAGGTTTGGAACAACATTAGTGAGTAATGATCAAATGTTAATTTTTGCATTAACTATTAATAAAGTTTTCAATATGAAGTTTTTTTTAGATCCCAAAATAGTTTTTTATTACATTTTTGTGAAACCAAAAACCTTTTGGAACCTATATTTTTAAGAGTGTAGTACAAATCGCTTATGACTGTTTATTGTTTAAACTGATTTAGTATCCTATAATGATATCCTCATACACTATTTCAACTAAATCAAGTTTCAGTCATTGGTTTGACAAGTCAATTAAGCCTCTCAGGTCTGTTTACTTCCCAAGTCTTCCACTTGACTTCTATATCAAATCAGTTTAGTGTGTGTTCACCAAGAAAATTATGTCATCATTTCCTAACCAAAACACCTTTTTTAAATTTCATTTTGTTTTACAGAAACAAAGTCATAGAGGTCTGAAATAACGTAAGGTTGAGTAAACTATTATTATACGACACTGATTATTGCCGATGTTACAGTAAAGTCGCACAATTTCTTTGACACACTGACCCAGGTAAGATTACGAGAGGCTTAGCCTGGGTGAGAAGATAGCAAAGATGAAGACCACCTTACCTTCTTATCAAAGTCTTTATCCCACATGTCATTGATAGTGCATCCTGCTCCTCTCATAAGCAAAGCTCCCACACCAAAGAGCGCAAGCATGCGAAGATCAGAAAGGCATCCCGGGTCTGCCGCCAGTCCAATACTCCACGTACAGGGTAGATACAGCAGCCACGTTCCTACAAGAACAAACCAATTTCTAATTCACTGAAACAAAGAACAGCTTGCAAGCAAAAGAACATCCTGGAAAACAACAGATTATATCACCATTTCGCATGAGCACAGCTCACCTATGGGTTTGTCCAGCCTCATTAATCTGAGGTACGGCTGGACAGATGCTGGGGCTGCGTTCACAATCCCAGCAGGGGTGAGACTGAAGAACCTCCTGCCACTGTTGTGACCTGCTGGTAAAGGAGGCCATATTCTCTGTTTGCGTTCGTCACTTTTGTTAAAGCAGGATCCAGGCTGACAGGAGGCTGTGGTGATGTTTTCATGCTGCCTTCTGAGACTAGAAAGACGGGCAGAGCAGATCTGAGGAAGACTCCTCCTCACAGCATGTGACTGAAGCAGTGGCAATAGTCTGGTGGACATCATCTTGTCTGGTGAGCTGTCATGACCAACTTTTAGCAAGAGATGTCACGACTGTGAAGTAGTAGCGAGGCGCTTCATTGTATACTTGCATTCATGTGCACATGAGGGAGCTCTTCAGGGACAATGAACCTGACAACACAAACACAATACACAGATTACTGACGAGTCATGAAAATGTCAAGCTGAGTGAATAGCGGTTTTTTCTTGTCAAACTTTTAGAATATTCAATGTTTTGCTGCTTCTTACTCTTAACGTTAACCTTTGACCATTGAAATACACTTTATTTACTACTCAATGGTGTTACAATCCGTAACGAGCGTCGCTAATATGTTACATAAGAGGGGGAAGACAGATCAGCATTGTCCATCTTCTTTTCGGGTTGTTTTTAAGTCATTCACGTCTATTTGGCATATTGAACTTACAGCACTCTGCGTAACAGCAATTTTGAAGTCCTCTACGTTGTGTGCGCCGACGCCGTGTTCCCCTTGAAACCTTTGTTTATCATATGGTTCCGCCCTTTGATTCATTCTACTGTACATGCTTTTTTAAATTCAGTATGCTCCAATGTAAGATTACATGTTTTAAACAATATAACAGTCAACAGATGCTATAAAACACAATATATTTGAATATGCTTTAATTAAAGTTACTACATCAATGCAAGATACTGTATGACACCGTTCATAATGATTATGGTCATCTTTTCAAAGCAAGTTTAACCATCCCCTCTGTAAAACCACTTTCCCGCTTTACCATCCCCATTGGATTATACATTTTGTGTATTGTACATGAAAATATTAAAATTTTCTAGTTTTTAGAATTAAATTACGGCGATTGTACTGTAGCGCGCACTTTTGAAGTTATTTAAAAAGAAGGCCGAAGGTATGATTTTACCTTGATTCGAGTTTAAATGCATTCCCCTGACATATTGTGCTGTGTGACTGAGAGGATGTGAGACGATAGGAGAGCAGAAATATCAAACTTAGGCAAAAAAAGAAAACCAACACATTAAATTTAAGATGAATAGTATGCACACTGGGACGCAGACACTCAGCCAGTTTCTGAATCAGACGTTTTGAACGAATCGTTTGATTTGAAGGTTCAATAGGCCATTTATTAAAACATGGATTTTCTGCCACATACTGGCAGTTTTATTCCCATTTATTTATCCATGACAGACCTAAACCACAACACATTCAGCTAAATATTTTTTATTTATTATTCAGTCCCCAGAAGGAAAAACAACTTACAAATAATAGGCTAGTTATTTTAATACTGCTTATTTTTTGTATAAAGTATAAAATAGATTCAATAAAATAGAAATCAAATAAAATGGAATATATATATATGTGTGTGTGTGTGTGTCTCTGTGTGTGTGTGTGCACCTGGTATTTATCACCTCATGGGGACCAATTGTCCCAACAAAGATAGGAATACCAGTAGATTTTGACCTTGTGGGGACATTTCTTAGGTCCCCATGAGGAAACAAGCTTATAAA